>APFE031700850.1:130791-144241 GCA_000404065.3 Pinus taeda | reverse complement strand
AAAACAAATCTCTCTCTGGAAAGAGGCATATTTAGGACATTAGTTTTCTTCTCATCAATAGAGATGTACTAAGGTTTCTTTTCTCCCTTCTGAACCATGTCATGAATGTAGTGGTACTTGATACCAATGTGATTCAACCTATCATGCAACTTTGACTGTCATAAAATATCATGGTGGATTCAAACTCTTGCTCAAACATTCTAGAAAAAAATATTTGAATCCAAACTACTTCATAATAACTACACAGGCTACCATATATTTAGCTTCAGCAACACTAAGTGCCATGGAAGACTGCTATGTACTCATCCAGGACACCATTGTTGAGACTAAAAAATATTTTCCATATATACTCTCTCCATCAACAACACTTTCATCCCAATCAGAATCAGCGTATCTCAACAGCCTAAGCTCATTTCCTGCCACATACTTCGAACAATAGTTAGCAGTACCACAACAGTATCCAATGATCATACTTTTGCTTCATCTAATTCAATGTATTCACTGTAAAGAAAATATATAAACCAAGTTAATTAAAGAACCAATCAAACCATATCATCATCACATTTTGCAAATAAGATTTCATTAGGCTTTGTCAGTTCAAGATTACATTCAGTGGCCAAATCCCTCTTAATATGAGACATATTCTAATATGATCATTTCGAGCTCCCTCTGAAGTTAACATTATTTTTTCTATCTAAGCATTCTTTGGTACAACATATCATAGTTTCTCCACATGAGCCCTTAAGGGCCTTCTCAAATTATGATACTTCTTCAAAGTTCTAAAAACTGTATCAAAACATGATCTCCCTCTTACTCAAAGGATATTCTATTCTCTTACCTCTAGTCATAGGTAGGAATATTTCAAATTTTTTTATCTACCTAATCCCTCTTAAGCTCAGATCTTAAAATCTCGATTCTGGAACAAATCCTTTTGTCACAAGATTTGCTTAGTTCATGCACTTCTTCTCCTTTTGTTGCGAGATCCATTGGGAAGATTCAATAAGTACCTGATATCCTCACTAGGAAACCAAGGAAGAATTTTTTTTTGAGAATAATGTTATCTCCTTCTTGATCTTGGCCTTCTTGCATCAACTTCATTGACAATGTCATCATGATGTTATATCTTCCTTGCATGAACTAAGATTTCTATCTTCAGTGGAAACAACCAATTCAACACTTTGTTTCTTGTTAGGGTTTACAAACCCTACATTTTCAATTTCATAATCAAATGGAAAAATCATATAATTAGCATGCCCTTCACATATCCAATGTTATTAGCAATCAATCAAGAGAGTGTAATGGTGATTTGATTTCTCTAAATCACTATAGCAGTATCATTTTGTTCATAAGAGCTTGGCCTTGGTTTCAATGTACAAAGAATAATTTTATCATTCTTAAATAGTAGATGGAAGATATCTTTCATGGCATCAACACTTTATTTGCAATAAAACCTTCAATATCTATATTCACGTGTGTCCTTGACCTATCATACTATAGGGTTTGCAAATGAATTTATCAAGAAAACCTTATAACTTCTAAGCTTGAAGAGGGGCCCAACCTTTCCTTCCGAACTCAAGATATTTGAGCCAAGTAAGTGACCTTAAAGGATCATCTTTAGATTCTTTAGGGCTAATTTCTAGGCTTCTTCAATTCGACAATTTGATATTTTGGGATTAGATAATATTATAATAACTTCTTCCTTTGTTTCCAAATATATTATCATGATTCTTAAGAGACAGTTCAACATCTTTTCCATTGTAAGCAAGCTTTCTTCAAAGGTATATTTCAAGTGTATTTAAAGCAATCATTTGCAATGTAGGGCTTATGACATAGTAATATTTTTCAAATAAATCATATGTTCAATACTTCAATCCATGCAAAAGTCACAAACTTTCCTTATGTGGTTGTCATTTGATCCATAGCTTGCATAATAGAGGTGACATTATTCTAAAGTATTATCTTTACGGTTCTTCTTGTCGGTATGAATTCCCATGGCTAATTCAAAACTATTTAGCATCAGTTCTTCCTTTAGACATGTACTAGTCATGAGGTTCATAAGGATACTTAAGGTTGATATATCAGTCCAAACTAAGACATTTTCTCAATGCTTTCTAGAACTTCAAAAAGGATGACTTTTCTAGCGTTTTCATATTGACATATTTAATATCCTTATGAGATTAAGGGACTCGATTACAAACCTTCAAGGATCATTGTTGTAGATGGCTTTTTACAGTGGAATGATTGAAATATGATCACAAGATTGTGCTAGGACCATTTCTTGTAGACAACGTATGATCCAATGAACCATTCTCCTTATGAGACTTTGCTCAAATTACAAAAGAGGTACACATTGAAAAATGAACCAAAGTCTTAACCTTTCAATTGACTAAATGATTCTTTGAGGTAAATTACTCATCTTATAATTCTTGAGACCACTTATTTTACCTTCTATCATAAGCCCTAATACCTTTGAGATGAAGATATATTTTGACATTTTTCAAATAATCTTATCTCTAAGTAATTAGAGTACATATTTTTGTTTTATTTTTGAAAAGTTACAACTCTGGTGAAACATGGCTATTCACCTCTTTGGGATATAATATAAAATATATGTCCACTCTAGAAATTCCTTGTAGATTCAAACTGCTTATGTAATTTTCTAAAACAAAAGACTCAAATCTACTCTACTCATTAGCAGAAATAACTAAACGATCACAAAATCACGAATCATACAAGAGAAATAATTCAATAAACACATTACATAGTGATAACTTGGGGAAAACCATAGCTAAAAACCCCCACTATCTATATATTACATTAGTCAGAAAATATGAGAAGATTACAGCACTTTGCTCAAGCCTGAGCAACCTCTGCACTATCTCTATTTATCTCACAACTTCCTAGACAAGCCCGGACCAATACTTAACCAATTTTCTTCTTGCCCAAGCCCCTATTTCCTTGCATTGTTTCCTTGGGAATTAGCCCCTATTAATTAGGAAAATTCCTCAATTGGAATTGTGCAATCCTTATAGTCCTTCCTTTGACTTCATGCACCACCTATACAATTTGGATTATTATACAACTGATAGTACATTGTCCTTGAACTCCCATCTTAACTGGGTAACTCTTAGATATGACATGCATGAGTTATTTATGAGAGAATCATCATTTAACTGGTTGAACACATGAAGCAACACCCCATTGTTTGACCTCCTACTAGTTCCTCCATCAGTTGGAACTAGTTTAACTGACTTTAACTCAGTTAAACTGAATTAATTAATTACAACTCAAAATAAACTCAACCAGGGATCCTACAATGTAGGATACACTCTACGTGACTCAGGTTAGACCGTAAACTCTAATAAGGTGAGCCAACTAAGTCAATTTAATTTAGTTAACTCGTACATTTTGTCTTGTGATGTGGAATTACAATTTTCTTCCTAATTTAATTCAAGGAAAAAATTAAATCAAGATTTTCTTGTTGCATTTTCAACACTCCCTCTCAACAAGAAAGGGATTATCAGATACCCCAATCATGCCTCTATGGAACTCGAATTTTCCTCTTGAAAGTGCCTTAGTAAATATTTTTTCATCTTGTTTCTATGTAGGAATTTCCTCCAACAACATGATTCTCCTCTACACACAATCTTGTAGATGGTGATACTGGATGTCGATATGCTTGGACCGATCATGAAAAACTAGATTCTTGGAGAGTTTGATACAACTCTGATTGTCATGGTAAATCACTGTAAGATCCATCTACTGACCAAATAACCCAACAAGGATCTTCCCCATCCAGATAGATTCACAAGGTTCTTGACTAGTAGACATGTAGTATACTTCTACTGAACTAAGTGCAATTGATCTCCGCCTCATGTTGTACCAAGAAAATACTGTTGAACCAATACTGAAGATTCCCCCTGATGTGCTCTTTCTGTCAGATGGACTCCCTGCCCAATCTGCATCTGTGAAGATTTGAACCTTCACTCCCTCTGTCTATTTGTACCAAAGACCAAACTGAGTGGTGCTTTTGAGTATCTCAACACATGTTTAGTTTCCTTCCAATAGATTTTGGTTGGCTTAGCCATTTCTTGACTAATATGGTTAACTGTAAAACATATGTCTAGTCGTGTGTTCACCAAATACATAAGTGAAACTATAAGCATCCTGTAAATAATAGACTCTACTACTTCACCTGAAGTAACATCTTCCTTCCTCCAATTCCCTTCTAGAGGAGTTTCCATTGGTTTGCTTCTCTCCATGTGGAACTACTTTAGTATCTCATTGGGATACTTGCCTTGAAAAAGACAAATACTTTGTCATCTCCTTTCTATACTTCCATACCAAGGAAACAATACATGAGCCACATGTCCTTCATCTTGAATTCTCTTGCAATATCCTGTTTACAATATTTGACCAGCTTTTCATCACCTGTTAGAATTAAATCATTGACATATAATACTATAATAAAAAATTTACCTTCAACCACAATGGTAAAGGTTCGCATATTCTTTTGTTTTGGTGAAGTCCAACCTGGTGAAATAATTTTCAATCCTGGTGTACCAAGCACAGGGTGCTTATTTCAATCCATACAACACTTGCTTGAGTCTACACACATGTGGCTATTTGTTGAAGGTCTCAAAACCTTTCGGATTCTCAATGTACACCTCTTCCTCAATCACTCCATTGAGGAATGATGTCTTCACATCCATCTGATGTATCTTCCATCCCATCTATGCTATAAGTGATAGAATATATCTGATTGAAGAGTACCTTGCTACTAGAGAAAAGGTCTCCTCATAACCAATTCCCTCCACCTGAGAGAGCCCTTTGGCCACAAATATGGCCTTGTGTTTCTCCACACTCCAATTTGTTGCTTGCTTTACCTTATAAAGTCATCTGGAACTCACCACTGACTTGTCTACTAGTCTTGGGACCACTTCCCAAACAATGTTTCTAATAGTAGAGTCATACTCCTCTACCATGGCATCAACCCATATTGGTTGTTGCACACATTCCTCGAATGGGGATGGCTCAATCTCTACACTCTCACTCATTAGAGCCATGCAGCGAGTGTACCAATCGATGACCTCCTCTGCTTGTGCTGTGATGTAGGTGCTCCCACATTCTCTCTAGAATCATGCATGAATCTGTTGACCTCTCTGGTGAAATTCCTTCCATCTCTGGAAGTCTCTGCATGTGTGGGTGCTTCCATTATCTGCTTCTCTACATGTGGCTTCTCCACATCATCCTAAGGTTCTTCCTTTGGAGCAAAAAGCTCCTTATCTCCATGCAACTGAATCACCCTCTCAAGGGAACATTTCATGGCATTTTCTTCATCAAACTTCATATCTCTACAAACCATTGTCATCCTGTGAGAGGGAAGGTACAATCGATAGTTATGAGGTGTATCTGTGTACCCCACAAATATTCCCAACTCAGCTATCGACTCTAGATTTTTCCTTGCATCCTTGGTAACATGACAATAAACTAATGAATAAAAGATCCTAAAATGTGCCAAATTTCATTTCTTACCTAAAAAAGCTTCTTCTGGTTTACTCGTCCTAGAATCTGATGAGGACTCTTGTTCTGCACATATACAGTTGTGTTGCATGCTTCATCCCACGAGCAATGGTAGGCCCTAATAATGTAACATTTCCCGTGCATCTCCGACAATACTTATGGTCTTCCTTTAAGCCACCCCCTTTTGTTGTGGGTTATGGGGTGATATTAACTCCCATCGAATGACTTCTGATGCACAAAATTTCTTGAATTCATTCGACACATATTCTCCACCATTATTGCTCCTAAGAGCCTTCACTTTCCTTTCAGTGCCTTTCGCAACAAGTGCTTTAAATTCACAAAATTTAGAGAACGTATGATCTTTCTTCTGCATGAAGAAAATCCAACACTTACATGAGAAATCATCTACAAATATTACATAATACCTATGCTTGGATATGGAGGCTATTAATAATGGTCCACGCACATATGAGTGAACTCTTTCAAGGATTGCTTGCGCTTTACTGTCCTTATCATGAAAGGTGGAGTTGGTATACTTCCCCAATGTACACCCTTTGCATGTATCTCTCTACTCTAGTGCACCCTTGGGAAGTCTTGTAGAAATTTGTTGCATGATATTCAAATATTTGTGGTGTAAGTGACCCAATATTCTATGCCACAACTCACCGATGTCTCAGCTCTACATCTTCTTTGCTTTTGTGCTCAATTATCCACAATCTTCTACATCCAATTTGTAGAGGTTCTTCACTCGAACCTTGATTCACATAACTTGTCCTGAGGCTATGTGAAGAAGGAAAACCTTTCCTTTGGTAAATATCACATCATAGCCATGGTCCTCCAACATAGAAACTGAAACCAAATTCTTCTTCAAACCCAAAACATACATGAAATATTTTATTTTGTGAGGAGAACGAAACTCCCTCTGAAAAGTAACAGTACCTATGTTGATCGCGCTATACCTTCCATCATCTCCCATCTCGATGTCCATCTGGAGGTCCTTCTCCTCCAAGTCACTAAAATATTCTTTTGTGTTCATCATATGGAGTGAGGCTCCACTATCCAGATACCACACACAACCCATCATTGATGTCACCATGCATACAATGAGGGTGAAATCCAAGTTTAATTTTGAAGTTAGAGCTTCACCTACTTCTCCTCCCGAGGGCTTCTTGCCGGCCTTCTTGTGCAGACACTTCGTGGCATAGTGTCCCTACTCATGACAGTGAAAAAATTTAGTCTTCAACAAGCCCTTCTTCTTGCCACCCTGACTAGGATCCCCTTTGAATTGAGATTTATTCCCTTTCCCTTTCCCTTTCCCTTCCATTTTTATTCCTTTCTAGGCAAGGCACAATTCTCCTCATCATCATGCTTGGATGAGAATCCATCTCTGGTGTTACACCAAATCTCTTCTTTCACCAACTCATACCACAAATGATCCCATTCTAGTAACTTCTCCCTCCTATTTACTGAATCCTAGTAGTTGTGTTAGGTCTTGGGAATGCCTAAAAGTGCTAGGCAGATAAGATCACCTTCACCAAATGTAACACCAACACTTCCAAGCTCATCCTGACATTAGGTGAACTTGGTCAAGTACTTTGGTATTGTGTTGGCCTTCTCCATCTTAATTTTCCTGAGCTTGTCCTTAAGTTCTAGCTTCATGTGGTCATTGTTGTTTTGAAACAAGGCTATCGAGGCCTTCCACATTGCATATGGAGTCTCCTTACCATGGAGTTTCAAGACAATATGATCTCAAACTCCTTCTAGGATAATCCTTCTTGCCTTTGCAACACATTTTCTCCACTCTGTTAGATCTTGAGCATCAATTGTGAGAGGCTTAAGAATATCTTTTTCTATGAATTCCTTAATCTCATTGTCTTCCAACACTACATCCATCATGTCCTTCCAAGAAATATATTTTGAACTACCCTTAAGCGAATATTTGAATCTCAATCTGTAGAACGACATCCTGCTAGCTCTAAAGAATGATACTGCGAATTCAATTTCACCTGCAAAACACAAACTCATATTCTCCTCTTCTAGAGTGATTTATGCTTCAATACCATGTAGAAATTCCTTGTACATGCAAATTGCTTATGTAGTTTTCTGGAACAAAAGACTTGAATCTACTCTACTCATCAGTGGAAACAATTAAATGACCGTGAAATCATGAAGCACAAGAGAAAGAATTCAATCAACACATTACATGATGATTTCCTGGGGAAATCCAGAGCTAAAAATATTAAATGACCATACTTAAGAGGGGAAATCTCTCAAATTATCTCTCGTTGATTGAATGTATTTTCTTAAAAGTTTTGAGAATGTTGTAATATGTTGATAAATATGAGCATATGAATGATGAGATTGTAAGTAATGTAATAGATAAAATGCATATGCACTGATAGGCATGCGGATAGTGAAATGTTAAATGCACATAGATAGTCCATGGTGCACAAAAATAATGATTGATCATGCATATGGTATGAGAAAATGCTTATAGTATTAGGATTTCATTATAAAGTTATGATGGCTAACCATAGATTGATAAATATATAACTAGGAAAAAGTTGATTATATTATTAGAAAGGTTGATGAGGTTGCTACAAAGGGTCTTGTGGGGAAAAGGATAGGGATGATAAAGTATTTATCAAGAGGTTGGTGAAGAAGAGTGTGAGAAACATTCCTAAAATACGAGTTGATCAGGTAGCATCCAATAACTAATAATATCTAAGCATGTATGTTGTGGTATGTTTAAAACATTGAGTTTGAATTACACAAGAATGCCCATCTTGAAAATATATAATTTGTAATGTTATGAATTCATAAATGGATAGTAAATCAAGTGTTGGAATTGATTAGGTTCTAGGTGACATTAATGGTAACGTAATCATTCAAAGTGCTTGGAATAGGTTATTTGTTGATTGATGTCAAATTGGAGGGGAAATCATGTTGTATCTACAAAACATGTCATTGAATGAATGGAATTTCTCATAAGTTAGATTATTTTCATATTTGAAGAATGTATAAGAATAATAAAATGGTTGTAGGTAGTGCGTGAGCATGATAATGTGCATGATTTGATGTGCATCATTGAGGAATTGTTTGAATGAATGGCTAAATGAAAAATGTAAATGCATGTTTATGAATTTTACATTTGAAAATCGTTTATTAAAGAGATGAAATTATTAGAACTGGTAATAACTCGTGAAACTAAGATCATCTCAGAGGTTGTTGGACGTTGCAACCAAGAAAATTTGAAAGATGATGTTACCATATGTGAATGGATTACCATAAATATTTGGTTGAGGAGGAAAGATACAAAAGCTATAAAAAAATTGATAATCACTCTAACATTGATAAAACAAATTTGATTCTTTTTCTATAAATTTAATTGCGCAAGATTGACATGTTAAGGTAATATTGTGGCCTTGTTAAGTAGATACATTATGTAAAATGATGTGCAGAATCCAGGAAGAATAACCATCTTGATTTCCAATGACTATGTAGGAAATAGATAAGAGTGCTATGAAATTCTAATAATGCAAAGAAAATTCAAAATGGAGAACTCTTTACCTTCTCTCTATTAATATTTTATTATGAACAAAATTTGTTGACATGGAGAAAATTATAGAGCTATAAGAATGCTTACATAAGTGATATAAAAAAAGAAAATGATCTTTGTATACCCAATATTGAAATAGCTTGTGTACATAAGAGGGCAAGGGGGAGTGACCCCTGGGTTGCTATAAGTACTAGTTTGGTTGTTATGTCATTTTTTTAAAAGACGTCAAATTGTTAAGTGCCTTCAACTTGAGCATGTGGAGATATTGTTGATATATATTATTTTTTTGTTGAATGACTATATATGCAAAGAAATTGAAATGGTCGTTGAATTGAATAGCTATAGCAATGTGTGGATTAATTTAACTAATGATTGGTGTTTGGATGACATCATGCATTAGGAAAGGATGCAAGCTATTCTAGGAATTTGATATTAAAATAACCCTTAATGGAAATGGGATTTGGGGCAAGTGAGTGCCTCCAACCATCAAAATATCCTTAAAGAAAACCATTAAATAAAATCTCATAGTAATGAAAGCCATGAAAAAATGGAAATTAGCCATACTATAACGATGGGTAAGTTGAAGGAATTGGGTAAGAATTCCTTGATGTTTCGTTTATATTGTTGTTAAACTAATTTCAATGGAATTCACGTATTGCATGAATCCCCAAGAATGACATCATTAAGGTAGAAATATACCAATACACATATGATTTGGTAATATAGTATAAATATGTATGAATTTCCCCGATGGACAGTTGTCAGATAGGTGAGTAGCATGCTCACAAGTTAAAGATGATAATGGTGGATAATATGGAGGAAATATGGGGTTTTGAAACTGTGAAGCCCATGAGAATGCAACTTGATCCACCCAAGAGGTTGTGTGTGTGACTCCAAAAAGGGGATGGTTGAAAACCCCTTGAGTCACAATAACTTGGGTGAGATTGTGATTGAACATTGTTTAACTAAGGAGGTCAGTGAAGAAAGCTTCAACCTAGTTAGGGGCCTGAAGGAAATTTTGAAATATTGTTGTGATTAAGTCACACAAAGCACTAGAATATAGATATGCATTGAGGGACTATTAGAGTAGTGAAGGGTTACTTTTTATTTGTGTTAGCCCAATCAGCCCAATCAGCCATGTTTTTTATGTGTTAATAGGCATGGGCTTAGTGCTTGAAGAGTGGAATATTGAATCTTGTATGTAAAAGAGAGAATGAAAATGAAACACTCAACCTTAACATTTTTATTTATTAGCATGATAAGGTTTTAATTTCTATATCATGTTTTGAAAAGGTTAGGATAATTTTGAATGTGTTTTGTAGTGCAATTATTTTCCCTTTATTTTCTTGGCACACAGTTGAATATGATGCAAGGATTGACTATGTGATGGTTTTGAAACAAAATTAGTAATTTTTCGTAAATGATATATTTAAAGGATTTATTCCAAAGAAACTAGCACATTACAATTGAGTGTAAAATACAGATTGAAGGTAGAATGTCTTGGGTGTGACATGGAATGTATGACGTTGATGAAGGATGGGAATCTTATCACCTATAAACAAAAAAACTCCAAAAATTAGGGTAGGAGTCTCCTAGTTGTGAGACATGGATTCTATATGAAGAAAGCTTGGAAAATAAAATTTATGATTGAAAAGTTTATGATAAATCTCATGGGAATATATATGAATGTGATATAGGTGACTTCATTTATCAATATAGGGAGAATATAAAGTGACTATAAATCAAACTGGTGTAGTGAAATGCTTGAAAGTATTCCATGTGTTGCCTCCTTAGAGGGATTTGGTAAATTCCCTAATTGGAATAAATAAAGGTTGAGAAGCAAAGAGCCAGGGAGCAAGCCCACTAAAATGATATTGGAACCTAGGGAAAGTGGATCTTGGTCAAGTACATCGCCCAAGGAAGGGGATTACCTAGACATTGAAATTGTGAGTAACTGTTAGGAAGAGAAGACTTGTCACACACTCACTAGATTGAGAGAGTGAATGGGTACATTTGATTACAAGTAGTGAGATAAACGTGTCACACATGGAAGCATGATGAAAAGAGGATAACCATATAGATAATTATTATGGTGAAATAAATATTTTTTTCAAATTTGTGATTCAAGAAATTTCTTATGCTTAGAAAAATATTTTAATACGCCTTTATTATAATAATTATTGAAGGAATGCCATAAGTATGAAAGTGACTAGCCCATGAAGAAATTTCCATTGATAAAGCAGTGGAAAGGGATAAGATCATTAATAATGATGATGAAACAAAGGAGACAGGATGTTGGTGTAGTTAAAAGGTAATAGTCCATAGACTGTTGTAATGAATAAATGACACTTGAAATAGTGCAATGTTGTTAAAGACAACACTTGAATTGGTGTGAACACTGAGGGAATTGCTCCTTTAAGGGGGAGGGTATTGTAACATCCCCAACACTTCACCCTATTGACATTTTAATTGTAATTAATTATGTTATTGATCCTTGTATGGGAATGTAAACATAAATGACCAAAAGACCCAGAATAATTGCAATTACAATTTAAATACCATCTAATGAAATAGTGTAGCCTTGATATGATACGGACCATGAGAAGTAATGAGGAGAAGGATATCTAACAAATGGGAATAGTAGGATTCATGTTTTCTAATGGATTATTGGCTGAGTTAAATGCCCATGAGCATCAATATTTTCAACCTTTCCGTAAGAAAATATCTAATGTGAAGGTGCAACGATAACTACCAGTAGTTATGAGAGGAGTGGGAAGTAGTACCAAGACTATTCAAGGCTATGGGAACTTTACCACTAACCAACATAGGGAAACCTGATAGAAAACTAATCAAGGAAGAAATGCAAGGAAATTGGCCCGTGAAGGACATAGAAAACATAGAAGGGAGAAAAATAAAAAGATACTCACGTGTGAGGACAAAGGAAATCCATTTGCAGGGAATATGTGTGAATCCAAGCTCATCACGTGCTATAGATTGGTAGTATCTTGTGAACCCATGACTGGTAATTTGATGTTTCGATATTCAATCAGAGGGTTTGTGGAAGATTGGCTTGGATAGAGGGAGACAAAACAATCCCTTGGGTCATAACAAGCCCTTGAGCGAGTCAAGGATTAAAATGTGGTATGACAAGCCTTTTAGTGTGGAATTTTTGGCTTGCCAACTAGGAAAGTGAATGACACAAAGCACATTTTAGTAGTGCCACATGGCATGGGACATGTCAACATGTGCTTGTTATTGGACAATGATTGAGCATTAGAGATACCAAGTGGCATGATGAGTTGGCCATTGACCTATCATCCTATAAGGAAATCACAAAGGTTTGCAATTATAATAAATTCATTGATACCTCAGTGTTTCATATCGACATATAGAAGGATATTTCCATATCAACATGGTAGCATATTTAAATAATACAACTAGATTGGCATATTGGCACCTCATAGGTGTATAGCATTAGATATCAACATATCGACACATTGTTGTATCAACATATCAACATATCCCTATATTGACAGTATGGGCCACAAGTATATTGGCATATGAAATCGTCAGAACTAGGGAAAGTGAACATTTTATGGAAATAATAATATGGAAAGGCTTTGATATGCCAGGTGGGCTAATGATGCAAACCAGTGTGGGTGTGATGTTTGGCCAAGGATTTCCACGTGTTAGCAACATGGATTGTATGGATGTTGTTGTGGTATTTAAGGAGGTAGATCTTAAAATGGGGGTAAATTTGTGCTTGGAGCTCAAAATTGGATGCAATTTATATTTTTGGAAATATATCAACTAGTAGAAGGCAATGATGGTGTTAGCGCTTGAAATTTCACCTCAGGCTGAAAAAGGTAAACTCCAAGGCAACATCAAACCACTTAGCCTCGTCGCTAGCCCTATGGGGTAGGAGAGGGCTCTCTCCGGTCTATCTCGGCAAAGATCTTCAACGGGCAGAGATAACCAATAAAGAACACTGATTTTAGGCTAGTAAACTAATAAAAAGGTTTGATTTGGGATTTTTAGGGTTTTGGTAGAAAATTGGAGAAAGACAATTTTGGGTATGGGGATTGGACACAGTTTTTGCAGGGGGTTCTTTGGGGCGAGGTAGGAGAGTGTACTGATGCATTTGAAAGATTTGGATGGATGAGAATGACTGGTGAGGAGCTAAGGAGATCAAACAATCACCTTGAATTCTCCTTAAACAACTGAAATCATTGATGTTAAGCAAACTTAAAGGCAGAGCATAGAAACCATGAATTCTACCTTAACACTTCATTTGCCTAATTTGCAGAAGAAAAAGTAAGAAGATGATTCACATAACAAACTTACAAGTACAAAGAGAAGCACACCATC
>APFE031700850.1:89554-112209 GCA_000404065.3 Pinus taeda | reverse complement strand
GATGGCTTTGACCAGGGCATAAGCCTGCTTTTCCATGATTTGATATTTCAAGGGTGCATCTCTTAAAGCTCAGCTGAAGAAAGCAATTGGCTTTTCGTTACCTTGATCATTTTTTTGCAATAGGACAACGGCTATAGTGTGCTCAGATGCAAAAAATAAAAAATTATTATTAAATAAATATATGATGTACCTATAATATTAATTTAGTTTGAGTTAGTTCGTTTTTATGTATATGCATTTATAAACAAGTACATTAACAAATGAATACTTTAATTTTAGAATTTACCTAATTTAACTAGTTTCCA
Source organism: Pinus taeda (assembly GCA_000404065.3). Lineage (NCBI taxonomy): Eukaryota > Viridiplantae > Streptophyta > Pinopsida > Pinales > Pinaceae > Pinus > Pinus taeda. The sequence continues at coordinate 111,904 of APFE031700850.1, read as the reverse complement.
TAAATAATAGGAATTTAATATATCAAGATTATTATTTATTTGACTGGGTATTTTTAATAATATTGTTGGAATAATAAATTATTAAATAAATTTAGATTATTTAATAAATATAAATTATTAAATTAATTGAAAAAATTTGTATTAATTTAGTTTCAAATGGACCATTAGACTAAAAGGATAAATAAAAATATTATTAAATAAGTATACTTTGTACCAATGATAATATTTTAATTTGAATTAGTTCTGTTTTGGATATAGTTATACATTTATTAATTTAGTTAAGTTAACAATTGAATACTTTTATTTACCTAATTTAAATAATTTATTGGAATGATAAATTATTAAATAAATTTAATTTATTTAATAAATATAAATTATTATATTAAATATAAAATTTATTAATTTAGTTTCAAGTGATAAATAAAAATATTATTAAATAAATATACGATATACCAATGATATTATTTTAATTTAAATTAGCTAGGTTTTGGATATTTATACACATTTATAATTTACCTAATTTAACTAATTTCTTAGAATAATAATAATTAAATATAACAAGGTTATTATTGGTTTGACTCGGGTCATTAGGTCAGAATTATACGTTGGCAATATAGCCGTTGGAATCTCTGCACATACTATTTAACAAGCTAAGCTGGATTGGTTCTTCAACTTGTCCTGACGATGAACCACACTAGTTGGTTCGAAACGCGTCGACAAAAGAATATTTATGTGATCACGCTGAAAATTCTCTAAACAATGTTATCGATCATAGAAGTCTAAATTCCTTAATTATTTCCCTACACGGAGAAGCCGCTGCTAAAAAAGTTCATCGTTTCGAGCGGTCACACATGCAGGTCACAAAGTTGAAATCCGATTTGGTGTTTCTTAAGCGTTGTAGAGATTCCTCGGTTATTCCTAGCTTTGCCCGGATTAAGCATTGTCTCAATGTTCCTAGAAATCTTGGTGTTTTTCTGAAGGCAAGCCTTAGGCTTGTCAGGTCTGAGATTTGCAGGGTTAGGAAGGATCTGGATCATCTGTCCAGATTTCTTCTAGTGGCACATCTGGAGCTGTCAAATATTTTCCCTGCCTCTCTCTGGTCAAGGATTGATGCGTGTTCGGCATTAAAATCCCTGAGATTAGAAGAGCTGCTGAGGATCAGGCAATCCGCTAAGTTTTTTAGACTCTCTGGTTGCTCTGATCCGAATTCGGGTCTATGGCTTGATCATGGTTCAATCAGTCGAGTCTCGTGTAACCAGGTCTCCGCCCTGAAATCCTGGGTGTTAAGCGGCCCTTCTTCATCCCCCTCCGACTCTGATTGGTTGAAGAGCAGGTTAGGTGTGAGCAACGTCGGGGAGTATCCATGCATTGATCAAATCTCTCCTTCCTCAGACAGCGCCAGGTCTCATTCACCGCATAGAGAGTTGGCCTGTGGGCCGTGGGCTGCGAGTTCTGGCGATGCTGGACAGTCCCAGTCACGGTCGACAGGCCAAGGCAATTCTCTTCCAGTTATTAACAGGGTTGATCAAGTCGATGTCTAGGCAAGTCTGATCAGCAAAGTGGGGGTTGGGACTGCGGATTCGGTTGAGCGTTCGTCGACCGGTTCTCGGCATTCATCGTCCATTGTATCAACCAGGGCTGCTGTTGGCTCATCGAACGAACAAGGCATGGGTTCCAATTATGTGGTAAGTATTTCGGTCAATGCTGGTTCATGTTGTGGCGTCTCCAACGAGCGTAGCAATTTCCGTGGGTTGGAAGGTCGAGGTATTGTTTACGATTGGAGCAGCTCGTTGTTACGGAATGGTAAGTCAACCGTAGGCTTGGATAAAGATTTGCGCCGGATTTTTGATAATGAAGCTATTGATAAGGGCCGTATAGTTAATAAGGCCATCGAATTAGATAAGCAGGGTTTAGTTAATGATTATAATAATTATCATTTCGGTGAACAGGATGAGCATAAATATAAGCAATGTTTAGGTAATAATCATATTAACTATCATTACGGTGAACAAGTTGAGCATAATAATAATTCGGCAATAGTTATATGAATAAATATTATGATGTTAAAGCAAGAAATTATAAGGGTAATAGTAAAGATAGAGTAGATGATAAAAAGATAAGAAATCTTAGTAATCTTTGTTATAATAAAAGAGGGCTTGATAATTTAGTTTCAATTGAGAATAATAGCTGTAATAGTAAGGTTGAAAAGTTGGGTGATTCTATAGGAGTTTCGAGTCCTCACCCTCAGGGAAATAAGGTGTTAAACCTGTCTAGTTTTTCCTTTCCGCCTGCGGTCTTTAGTCTCTTAGGAAAAGGTCTTAATTTTGCCTTAGCACCCAAAAAAATCCCGGTTGAAGACATCATTTGTGATGTGGAATATGGCATTAAGAACCTTCCTGACAAGATTAAAGATACAATTAGGCAGGATTGTGCCGTAGCCCTGAGGAGGGCTAAGCCTCCCCGTAGCAATATTAGCAATTGTGACGTCGTGGTCTTAAAAGCTGATAAAGGTGGGGCTGCCGTACTCCTGGATAGAAGTGATTATAGAAATAAGATGCTCGATCATCTCTGTAATAGTGGGAGTTATAAGAAGCTTTCGAAAAATCCCCTTAAAAAGGTTTCCAGAGCAGTCGCCCTTGCGATTAAGTCGTGCAATTCCACTGCTCCTTTGTCCCAGAAGCTTATTGAGGGAAACCCCATCACTCCTAGGATCTATGGCCTTCCAAAGATCCATAAGGAAGGGGTCCCCCTTAGGCCCATTGTCAACACCATTGGTGGTCCGACTTACCTCCTGGCCAAGTTCCTCGCTGCAAAGTTGAGGCCCTTGGTTGGTCAGACTGAGTCCTTCGTTAAAGACTCGGCTTCTTTTATTGATGATCTTAAGAGAATTAAGCTTGAGCCTGAGGAAATTTTGGTAAGTTTCGATGTGGTCTCTCTTTATACTTGCATTCCCATCAATGAGGCCATGGAGGTGATTAATAAGCTCATCGACCCTGATACGGCTAAGCTGGTTGAGCTTTGCCTTACCTCCACCTTTTTCAGCTTCGAATGTGAATTCTATGAGCAGACTTGCGGTGTTGCCATGGGCTCCCCCTTGTCCCTTGTCGTCGCTAATCTCTTTATGAAGGATTTTGAGTCTAAAGCTTTGGCCTCCTCGCGTCTTTTACCAAAGCCGTGGAAAAGATTCGTTGATGACACTGGTGTTGTCTGGTCGCATGGTCCTGATGAGCTGGATCGGTTCTTCAATCATCTCAATAACCAGTCCGCCGCCATTAAATTCATAATGGAAAAAGAAGACAAGGGTTGTCTTCCATTCTTGGATGTTCTCATCTCTAAGAATGTGGATGGCTCCTTTTCTCATCGGGTGTTTAGAAAGAAGACGCATACTGAGCAATACTTGCATGCTTCGTCCCATCATTTCCCCGCTCAGAAGTTAGGGGTTCTAAGCACGCTTGCCACCCGTGCTGTCAGAATTTCCGATGAAGAGAGCTTGGAAATGGAGAAGGCTCATCTTCTAGATGTCTTCGTGAGGAATGGTTACAGTAGACACCTAGGTCAAAAAGCCTTCCTCAAGGCCAAGAAGGAGCCTTCAACCCGAAGAGATCCTAAAGATCGTGTCATGGGTGTCAACCTGCCTTACATCCAAGGGACCACTGTAGGATTGCGAAGATTCTGAGGAAGTACGATGTGCCCGCGACTTTTAGACCTCTCAATACTATCCGTGGCTCCCTCAGGTCTGTAAAAGATCCTATTGACCCTAAAGACATGAAGGGCGTCTATGTCATTCCGTGTTCCTGTGGGACACCATATATTGGTGAGACGGGTCGCTAGATTAATCAAAGGATTAGTGAGCATTCAGCTGACCTAAGGCATGGTAGGACAAAGTCCTCAGCCCTGGCTGAACATGCCGGGAAGACGATGCATATTGAGGATGCTCAAGTCATTGCTAAGGTTGCGCAGTTTCACCATCGAAAATTTAGAGAGGCCCTGGAGATTGAGAAAAGGCCGAATAATCTTAATAGGGATGATGGCTGGAAGATTAGTAGTTGCTGGGTCCCAGCCCTGTCTTCCTAGCCTCCTCAGTCCCCCTTTTTATTAGGTCTTAGGGTTCTTCCCTCTCCTTAAGGGTTGTTTTCGGTGGTTGGTCCCTTTTCCTGAGATTTTTCCCCTTTAATCCTAGCATCCCTATAGTATTAGTATGGTTTAGTCTTATTATTATGCGTTATTAATAAGTTATTAATTAATTTCGGGCCAATAAGTGTATGAACCTTATTTCCTTTAGGCGATTATTAGGTTACAATTAAACAGAGTTATTATAATAATATTCATGAAATAATTAAATTTGATTTTTGGTTTTCATTATTTCAATCATATATGTATATATAATTTCTACTATTCCTTTAGTATTGAAATAATGATTATTAGCCCCGAACATTATATTAATATCTTTACCCAACTTCATATATTTGTTAAATAAATTTTTTTTTAACCTCTATATGTAATATCTTCCTATTTACATGGTTATTTTTAATAATATTATTGGAAGAATAATTTATTAAATAAATAAAATAGAGATTTCTTAATAAATATAGATTATAAATTAATTATAAAATTATATCTTGATAGAAGATATAATTTATTAATTTAAGTTTAAAATGGACCATTAGATTTAAATATAAAATATTATTAAATAAATATATGATGTACCTATAATATTAATTTAGTTTGAGTTAGTTCGTTTTTATGTATATGCATTTATAAACAAGTACATTAACAAATGAATACTTTAATTATAGAATTTACCTAATTTAACTAGTTTCCATAAATAATAGGAATTTAATATATCAAGATTATTATTTATTTGACTGGGTATTTTTAATAATATTGTTGGAATAATAAATTATTAAATAAATTTAGATTATTTAATAAATATAAATTATTAAATTAATTGAAAAAATTTGTATTAATTTAGTTTCAAATGGACCATTAGACTAAAAGGATAAATAAAAATATTATTAAATAAATATACTTTGTACCAATGATAATATTTTAATTTGAATTAGTTCGGTTTTGGGATATAGTTATACATTTATTAATTTAGTTAAGTTAACAATTGAATACTTTTATTTACCTAATTTAAATAATTTATTGGAATGATAAATTATTAAATAAATTTAATTTATTTAATAAATATAAATTATTATATTAAATATAAAATTTATTAATTTAGTTTCAAGTGATAAATAAAAATATTATTAAATAAATATACGATATACCAATGATATTATTTTAATTTAAATTAGCTAGGTTTTGGATATTTATACACATTTATAATTTACCTAATTTAACTAATTTCTTAGAATAATAATAATTAAATATAACAAGGTTATTATTGGTTTGACTCGGGTCATTAGGTCAGAATTAGCCGTTGGCAATATAGCTGTTGGAATCTCTGCACATACTATTTAACAAGCTAAGTTGGTTTGGTTCTTCAACTTGTCCCGACGATGAACCACACTAGTTGGTTCGAAACGCGTCGACAAAAGAATATTTATGTGATTACGCCGAAAATTCTCTAAACAATGATAAAATCTTTGTCGAATTGTGGACTGGTGAGGACAGGCGTTTGAGTCAAGGCAGTTTTGATACTCTCGAAGGCTTGCTTGGTCTCAAGAGACCATTTTACCTTGGCATCCTTCTTCAACATGTTGCTCAATAGCCTTATTAGCTCAGCAAGGTTTGGGATAAATCTCCTTAGGAAATTGATCTTTCCAAGGAATGCTTACAATTCTTTTATGTTTCTTGGATAGGGGATTTGGAGGATAGCTTGAATTCTTTCAGGATCAATTATAGTCCCATCTTTTGATATGATATGGCCTAGAAGCTTGCCTTCCTCAAGGGCAAACAGGGACTTCTTGGGATTCAAGGAAATGCATATTTCTGCATGTCATGAAAATTTTCTTAATTTCTTAGGGCCTTGTCAGATTTGGAGAAAGGGGTTAGGTCATCAAGGTATACAACAAGGAAATCATGTATCTCCTTGGCAAATGCAATATCCGTTGCCCTTTAAAAAGTCCCACCAGCGTTTTTTAGCCCGAAAGGCATTTTAACGTACTTAAATGTTCCCCACAGTGTGGTAAAGGCTGTCTTGTCTTGATCATCCGGGTGAACAAGTATCTGATTAAATCCTAAAAATCCATCTAGTAAAGAAATTCTAGAGGAACCCACTACTCTTTGTAAGATATGGTCCATTTTGGGCAAAGGGTAGTGGTCTTTTAGAGATACCTGGTTTAAATTTCTCAAGTCTACACACAGTCTTATCTCTCCTGTTTTTTTCCTAGTGGGAACTAAATTAGATACCCATTCAGAGAATCTGATGGGTGCAATGATACCCGCTTCAAACATTCTCTTTATTTCTTTTTCAATAAGGGGAAGAAGCATGGGGTTGATTCTTCTAAGTTTCTGTTTGAACGGTTTTTGATTTGGTTTTAAGGGAATGGTATGTTGGATCACTGAGGTGTCATAGGACTTCAAGTCCTCATAACTCCAGGCAAATGCATCTTGGAATTCTTTGAACAAATCCACATATTTCGGTTTTTGATCAGGGGGCAGATTTTTGGACAACTTAATCATTCTGGGATGCTCTATTGTTCCTATGTTGTGTTCTTCTATGGTAGCATTCAAAGGTTCCATCTTTGGCTTTTTGGGCACATCATTGTCATCAAACATGTCTTCCAATGGAGTAAGGCCGGCAGGCAGAAAATTACTCTTCAGATCAATAAACTCATCCTCCGCTTTCGCTGTTTCCTCTAAACAGATTTGTTTCAGCTGTTCTATGTTTGTATTGTTAAAAACAATTGGGTTAAGGATTTGTTTAGCTGTTGCAGATGTTACAGTTAGGTGATTTCTTCTGCTAACTGTTGTGAGTCGGCCATGGCATCCATGTCAATGTTTGTGTTGGAAAATTCGTCCTCTAGAGTTAAGAAACTGTTAATCTAGGCATCATTTTGAAATACATGCCAATCCTTGACATTGTCAGGGACCAAAGGTCTGTGTTTTCTTTCAGCAGTGAAAAGGTGATTTGGTTCAAAGGGAAGCTTGCATGTGCTAGCAAAGGTTGCTAGACTATGGACATGAATATTGTGATCTCGTGCAATTTTGGCAAGCTTGAATTCACTGAAGGCATTGAGTAATTCGGTGGCAGAAGCTCTATAAGCTCTCATTCTACTATCATTAGCGACAAAGTTACCTTTTATTTGTTGTATAATCAAGTCAGATTCACCTAGGATGGACACTTTAGTAGCTCCTAGGAGTTTGAGCAACTTGAGGCCTAAGAGAAGAGCTTCATACTCTGCCATGTTGTTTGTACATCTGAAATTGAGTCTATAGGCATGGCATTGTGCGTGATTGTCATGAGTATTGTAAATCCACACTCCAGCCCCTGCTCCTAACTTGTTAACCAAACCATCAAACTCCAAATACCATGTGATTTCTTGTTTGAGGTTTGTATTGAGAGTTTCAGTTTTTTGGGGATCGGGCAGACTTACAATTTCTGTTTCGGGATGTTCTTCTTGCTGTTTGTTGGTTGTCTTGGCTGTTGAGACAATTTCATGGGTATTGACAACCGATTCCTCATTGATGTATGTTCCTTGCTCCAAAGATAATGGCTTATCATCAGTTGGAGGGCTGGTGTTATCATTAAATAAAATAAAAGAATCCATATCGGAATGGATTGAGTAAATTGGAAAATTTTGGGGTTTTTCCTCACTGCTTACCACATACTTCATTAATGTTTCTCTATATAGTCTCTTGGTTGCCCAAAGACAGATATAGTGGCATAAGAGAGGTCGAGTTGAAGGGACCCTTGCAGTTTTTCTCCCCACGATCTGGATAGAAGCATGCCATACTTTGTGGGAATGTCAGCAACTACTACGTCCATTAAGATTGTCTTGTTGGGGAATTGGACTAGAAAGACACAAAGGTCTTTGATCAAGCCTAAACATTTGACTTGACTTGAGTCAAAGGAATACAGATCTTTGTACGGTCTTGTGACATCAAGGTTCAACCTTTCCATTACAGCTTTGGGCATAAGGTTATGTGAGGCACCTGAGTCAAACATGGCATTATGCTGTATTTTGTCATGTATGTGCAGGCTGGAATAAAAAGGTGGAACAAGTCCATATGTTGTTTTTCCGTTAACTTCTGGACCAAACAGTAGTTCAGGGGTATCATCTAAAATGTTCACATCATCCCTTAGTTCTGGTAATTGAAGTGACCTTTGAATTTGTTGCCTATATACATCATGTTTGGCAAGTTCTGAGAGGGGAATGGAAATCTTGAGTTTTCCAATCTCTGCTTCTAAACTGAATGGTTTTTCCAATGAGTTCTTGGCGTTGACAGTGGTGAATTTCTCTTTTTCAAGCATACTCTCTATGTTTTCTTTTGGAATGTCAATGTCATGATGTATGACAGTTTGTGGTATTTCTGTTTTGGGAAGATTTTTAGGAGTGCTATTCAGATCTTCTTTTGGGGAGGAGGGAGGTAGAGGCCGATCAATAGGAGAGTGTGTGTCTATTACATCCTCCACAGTTACCTGATCAGGGTTTGGGACAGAGCTGTCAGCTGGTTGATTGTTGGTGATATTTCCTTTACTTTTGTTGAGCTGTTTGCTATCTTTTGTTCTGCTAGATGAGGGAACATCAATGGTCCTTTTTCTTAATTTGTATTGCTTGTGTACCTCGTACACAGCGGTATCATAGCCTTGTTTAAAGTCGAAGGACTCTCCTGACTTGGTGTGAAATTTTTTTGCATCAGGATATGGTTGGTCTTCTTCTGTAAGAAAGATTTGATGTTCATTTTCTGAATCTATCAGGTTCATATGAGTCCTAGCTGTGGGCTCAGTGGATGTAGATGCCTCCGCATAGTTTTCTTGAAAAGGAGGCCTAATATCATAGTCGGGATTGGCCCTTCCAAAGTTTGTGTTTTGAGTTTTTCTGAAGTTCAGGTTCCTTATGGCATTGGGCTGTTGACCCTCCCATGAAGTTTTTCTCTCAACATTGTCTACTCTGCCTCCCAGCCTGTGGATGCCACTGATGATAGCATCTAGCTTCTGATCGAAGGCTAAGGGTTCTTCTTTGAAAGTGGTTCTTCTCTCAGTTCTGGCTCTGTTTCTTTTAGCAATTAGATTTTCTTCCACACTAACAACAACATCTTGCATTTCTGCAAGGCTTTGAGGGGCTCTTTCCCTTAACTGATATGCCATCTCAGCATCAAAGACATCTGGGAATTTGTACAAAGTGAGATCAGGTGGAGGTCTTAAATTTTGTGGTATTGCATTGTAAACATTGTTAAATCTTGCACAGTAATCCAAAACTGTTTCCTGAGGTCCTCTTTTGATAGTATCATACTCAGATAGTATGTGTAGGGGATCTTTCTTTTTCTCCCATCTGTTAATAAATTGCCTGGTATAAGGCTTCAGGGTTTAATATGGAATTGGGTGCAAGTGCCCTAAACCAGGTTCTGACATCACTGGTCAAACTTTGGACAAAAATCTTCATTCTTACACTGTCATCATCAATTTCATAACTCTCGAAATAATCTTGCATTTTCTTTGTATGCTGTAGGGCAGTGCAGGAGGTTGTGCCATCAAAATAGGTGATTTTTGACTGGTAGTCCTGAGGCATAGCCCCAGGATTAGCTGGCAGCTGTAAGGGTGCATATCTAGCCATGATGATGGGGATAAGCAGAACAGCTACGGTAGCGGGGATAACAGGAACAACCATGGTAGAAGGAGTAGTAGTGGTAGTAGGAGTATGGGATGGAGGTGTAGAGGAGCTGCTTGGAGAAGGAGGTGATGAACCAGGGGAACTTGGGGTTGACCGGAATAAAACTTTGACAGAGGTTGGAACAGTGCTTGGCTGAACTGTTTCAGGACTCGCAGCAGTTGGGTCTTCTTTTTGCTTTTGTTTTCTAATGATCTTAGGAATTAAATTCGGATTTTCAAAAACAGCTGGGCGACTTGGATTAGGATTTGATCGTGTATCACGCGTTTGCTTCTTAGGAGCCAGCTTCTACTTTATTTTTTGGGAACTTTTTTCTAAAAGACACAGGTCGATCGAGGCCTTCACAGGTTGGTTTCTTCCTCTGTGGGGCTGCAGACTGGTTTAGTGAATTTATCTGAGGAGGTCCCCAGTGGAGTCGCCATTATGTTAGCACTTAGGTTGTTCCTAGGCTCCTGTAGGGATACGGCCGAGGTAACCACAAACCAATCTTTGGATTGCAGGTTCTAGCCCACCTGCAATCAAAGAGGGCTCTCTCTTAATGATTCAACTTTGTTGATGATTTTAGGCTAGCTTTTGGCTCAGGGGTTTTTGTTTGTGTTTGGATGGAAGGAAAATGCTTCAGGCAGAGAGGCAATTTATGAAGTGATAAGTTTCAAACCATTGGGCATGGAGTCATGGGTTAGGATTATCAGTGTGTCTTTCTGGTCATAAGAGAAATAATGAAGCAGGATAGCTGTTCATACACAATCTCAGATTAAAAGATGAATGAATGTAAGGAAGAGAGCACTTAGAACTCTCATTTAACTTAACAGAGGGAAAGATGATCTCTATCTAGGGGCAATGAAGAATCCCTGGATAACTGTCTTGGTTTAAGGCAAACATGAGCCATGTGGAATTCATATTTATGCTTAAACAGAGGAAAACATAATGAAACAACAGAAATTGAGCATAGAGTGTATTTAAACAAATTCTAAGCTAATCTTTCTTTCAGCTGTTTAAGAGCGTAATTCATGAATGAAAACAGAGGTAAGAAGCACTTATTGAGTTATGCACAGCACGAGAATTCCATAATCACTCTTCAACTAGTAAACACAGTGAACAATCCGTTCTCCAAGGCTCATAAGCAGACTTTGATTATAGAAACTTATCAGATATTACAGTGCGAGTCTCCCCCGAAGCAAAATCAGCTAGAGATAGCTTGTTGACTAATCAACCAACCAACCAACCCGTAATAAAGTATTCAGGGCTGTCTTTATAGTGCAAATATCTCAAACTTATTTATTACAATTGACCTAAAACAGGTCTGCAAAAAGAGCTTTCTAAACCTAAAATTGTGCCAAAATTAAATGCAGGTAAATATCTATTGAACTGTGTCAGAGGTAGCTGGATTGAAAAGGAGTGCAATGTGGCCCTTGGAAGCTTGATGCAGTACTGCTGGAATAACTGTGCTTTGGGATTTGCAGTTCCGTTCTGGTGTGAGTTTAATGTGCAATAACCATGATGTGAGAGTTTTGAGTGGCCTCGCCCTCTTTCTTTGACTTTGCTGGAAGGCATTAAATTTTCTCCTGCTTTGGGCCGCTGTTAAGATCTTCGCTGATACTCTTTGCCACTACATTGATGGTCTCCTCTGCTTTCTGATACTCTTTGACATGTTTCTCTCTGTGAATTTGATCTGATACTCTTTAATCTCTGTTTCTGATCTCTTCCTGTCTTCAAATTGGTTTAATTTGGCAAAATCGGGCAATTTCGGGCCTTTTCGGTGCAAAACGGGCCAAGGAATCAAAAGATTCCCTAAAGATTCCCCAATATGGCCTATTTCCCATAGCGATGCGCTTCGCGCTAATCGCGCATTGAAAATTTCCTCTGTTTCTCATTCCGTAGCTCCGAAGCACGATTTTTCTTCTTGCGCAAATTTTCGGTTTTTTGGCTGCTGATGTCAGCATGATGTCAGCAATACGGTGGATGACATCAGCATGCTGACGTCAGTAGTGGGGTCCTTTAGTACGGATGTGATGTTAGCATGCTGACGTCATCAAGGTGACGTGGCAGTACGGCGAGGTGACGTGGTATTGTGACGTGGACCGGGAGCAGGCAGGGTGAGGTGACGTGCAAGCGACCTGGCAGGATGAGGTGGCCCTCCTGTTATGTGAGGGGAGGGCAGTTTTCCCTGTGCGTCGGACCGTCTTTAGTATGGAGGTGGTTTCTATCAGGGGTGCCCCGATGCAATGGGAGGCCGCCACCTGTCCCGGTGTACGACGGTAAAACCGTCGGACATCGGGTGGTAACCTACCACTGTAATCGGGCGCGCGATGTGATCAAGGACAGTCGGATCTGGGGGAGGCGATCCGATGGTGGACGGGAAAGGGAGATGCACATGGTTTAGCAAAGGCACGCGCGTGTTAAAGGCTTAATTTTTCGTGGCGCGGTGGGTTTTTAACTTTAGAAAATGGGTAAATGTGTTTGCGCAGTGAAAACTTATCAAACAAACATCAATATTTTTCACAGAAGAATGCGCGGGGAGGGTTATTTAGCATTTGGAAAGGGTTCCCTTAGTGTTTGGAAGGGGTCCATACACTTGGGAGTGGAAATTTTTGTAGAGGGAGGGTTCTTACTAAAGTCCAGGTGACTTAGTAATTCCCAGTGAAGTATTTATGGTTATATTTCAACCAGGGGGAGGGGATATTTACATAAGCGAATTATCTACATAGTTTTAGTAGGGGGATGGGAAAAATATAGGGAGTTAAATAATAGTGTTAGTAGTTAATATGGAGATGACAAGAAAGCGTTAAGTTTCAGAAATCTTAGGCTTGAAAAGGGGAGATAGAACCTTATAGAGAGAGTATGGATTCTCTTTGAGTGAAGCAGGTCTTCACCCAAGCTAATGACATGAAAATGATGAAACTAAGAGATATCAAGCAGATCTTGACCTCTTTTTGGGGAAATTAGTTAATGATTTGGGGGAGATGGAGAAAGGAAGTTAGTTATGCCTGTTTTGAGCTCTTTCACATAAAACTGCCTGGTGATTGTGTCATGAGTAGAGATGACACCCTGAAAACATGGAATTGATCAGCAATCCAGATTCTGCAACCTCAAAACTACCTATCCAGACTACTTACCTAACATTTTTTCTTCTTTTGGTTTGGGTGCACTTAGACTTGCAGACCCATCATTTCAATTTTTTCTTTTTTATACCTTCCTATCTACAAACTACCCTTTTTTCTTCCGAGGGCCCAGATTAAGCAGTTGGGCTACTTTGATTCTCTACCTATCTAAGAATCTGCCATGATTAAGCTGTTTGGACATATTTTCATCCTCTATATTCTAAAACAGGAAATTGAAACCTAGGAAGACCAAGATTAAGCTGTTTGGACCTCCCTTTAGTTGAAAATTGTACAAAACTGGAGTAATTTCTCAAAATTTGGAAAGTAGTTATATGAAATCTGAGTAGCCTTCTTTGCTTGGTGACTGTTTAGCAAATATGGAGCATTGCAGCATGCAAAGTATGACATATTTGGTCTGTAAAAATGTCAATCATGAAATATGAGTAACCTGCTGCAGCAGGAGGCTAACATTAGGGTTATGGAATGGATAGAATATAAATATAGGATTAGGTCTAAGATAATGGGTATAGGATGAGGAAAATGTAATGAATATAAAATATGCATTTAGGTATTAACTCAATTTTAACAAAGTCTAAAAATTTCTACAAAAATTTGAATTTACAAGAGCAAAATTATGCACTTACTATACTTGTACTTCCCTGATAGTATTGGATGAATGCTGCTGTAATTTAACAATATTGGATGAAGTTGTCTTGTTCGAATATCGTAGATAGGTAGAAGCATAGAGCTTATTTATGCTTCCTATTCTACGTTCTTCATTGATTCTGGTTCATTGATTGTTAATGTTGTTCAGGTCCCTCTGCAATTGATTCATGATAACTCAGGTCCCTTCTGTCATGTACATTTTTATGCAATATATACATGTTTTTACTAACATTTTAGGTCCCAACTGCTATTGATTTCAAAAATATTTCAGGTCCCAACTGCCAAAAATACAAGTTCCGTCGTCAATTCAGCTGCACAACTAAGTTTCTTTTGTGACCTTCCCCCTTGCTGATGGGAAGACTTTTCCTCAAGTCTTGTTTATTTTGGAGGATGATTCCTGCAAACTCAAACTGAATAAATGGTAAAACAAAATAGAGAATTCATATTGGCCAAACAAGTTGGTTTTCCGATATGAATTCGAGTTTGTATTATGCCACTTTCGTGGATTTTCACAACCAAACGCCTTTATTATTTTTGATATTTTTCTATTTTTTTTATTTTTTCCTTTTCTATATGGAGGTGGGGTGTAGTGGAGTAGGGAAGTATGAAAAGCTTATGGAAATAGGTTATATTGAAGTCATGAGATAGTAGTAAATGGATGGATAATAGATCGCGGAGCATACAATATGGATGATGGATGAAATCATAAACAATATGGCTTATGAAAAGCTTCTTTGTGACTTGATATGTTACAAAACTTGACTGCTTCTTCTGATGTTTAGCTTCATGTCTTTTTGCCTTGATCTCGATTATGTTGTAGGGTTTGTTGATGTTAGTGGTCAGCATCTAAGAGCAAGCTTCAAGAGTTTGAGTTTCATTGAATGAACTCAACATCAGGTGAATTTTCACTTTGCTTTGACTTGAACATTTGTATTCATATTCTAGAATATGAATTTGACTTTGAAAATTACTTCATCCATGGAGTTCACTCCTTCATTCTTCCTATGACCTGCAAAAACATAGCACTTGCCTACAATGCAATATTAGATGATGGAGGAAGAAAGGTGTACAGTCTCTCTTCTTCCAATATATATGTAAATCATTACAAGAATTTCTTAGAAAACAAGTCAAAATATGATAGACAAACATAATGCATTTATTTATCCCTTGAGGAATGGTAACCAGCCTAGACCTCCTAACGATATTTTGTTTACAAAATATTTGTTTGATATCCTATTAGAGTGATTCCAAAGCCAAGTTGAAGTGAATTAATATGGCTACCTCTAGTATAAATAGGTTTTCAAATTGGTTTAAAATGATATGTTAAAAATTATAAGGAGTGCCATGTTTGATAGAGCTGCTTGTTAATTTTTAACTAGACCAATAGTCACTATTTGAAGTGTAACTTCTTCGATAAATATCAGATCAATGTGATTCCACTTGGAGATTAAATTACATGCATTTTTGTATTTCCACTAGACACAGGTTTTAAAAATTCTTAGGCTTGATATCACAAAATTGGTGATGAACAAACCTAGGAGGCGGCGTTTTACTATGCTGGTTTGAAGACATGCAGTCACTAAATGTGGCATAACTTCTTCATTCCATCTCCAAATGGGATGATTCAAATTGTGTATTAAACTAGACTTGAATATATATCTCCCATATAAACAGGTTTTTAAAAGAATATTATTTTTTATGTCAAATATGCCAATGATTAGTCAAGACCTAGAATTGTCACCATGTAGATTTTTTGACAACCAGTTAGTATTGCAAGAATACATTTTTCATATGATACCTGATTGAAGTGATTCAAATTGATTTGGAAACTAGATTCCAAGGGCTATCTTTCCTATGAATTGAAGATAAAAATGTTTCCATTAGACACCTCAAATATAGGTTGTACTAACTTTGTCCTCAACATTTCACTTGAGACCTAGTTTTGATTTTGATCACATTTTTAGTTTTGATATAAATTGAAAACTTCAAAACGGATTCCAAAACTAGATTTCAAGAGATATGTAAAAAAACCATGATTTCAAAATGATCCTATATGGTTACCCAAAATATGCTTGTTCTTACTGCATTTTGCCATGTAGTCCTTTCAAATGAATATTGAACAATGATTTAAAAAAATATTCATGATAGTTTGAAACAAGATTATTATGGAAGTCTTATTGTGAATTCATTCTACTTGTTTATTTATTATATTCTATCCTATTCTATTTTAGAAAAATAATTCATTCTTTCAAGTATAAAAGAATTTCCAATGCATCCATTTTCGTAACAAGATCATAAGTAAACTCATACTTCAAATATAGGTTGTACTAACTCTGTCCTCAACATGTCACTTGAGACCTAGTTTTGATTTTGATCACATTTTTGTTTGTGATATAAATTGAAAGCTTCAAAATGGATTTCAAAACTAGATTTCAAGAGATATGTAAAAAAACAACATGATTTAAAAATGATCCTATATGGTTACCCAAAATAGGCTTGTTCTTACTGCATTTTGCCATGTAGTCCTTTCAAATGACTATTGAACAATGATTTGAAGAAATTGTTTGAAATAAATTTATTATGGAAGTCTTATTGTGAATTCATAGTAATTGTTTATTTACTGTATTCTATCCTATTCTATTTTAGAAAACTAATTCATTCTCTCAAGTATAAGAGAATTTCTAGTGCATCCATTTTCGTAACAAGATCATAAGTAAATTCATATCCAAATTTGAAAAATATACTTCAATGAAATTTTGGACATGAAAATTTATTTGATCATAAAGATTTGATTAGAAATAATGTTGAAGAATGGAGTAGTGTTGTAACCTATTCTTTAACATCATCTTGTCGTTGAAAATGGATTTGGTAGTTTTGTTTTTTTATTTTATGCTTTGTTGGGGGGTTTTGTTTTGGAAACCTAATTTTAGGATCTCTATTTCTAGGCATAAAGAAACATAACTAAGAGAAATGTATACTAACTAAATTTTTAGTGTTTTTGTTTATCTTCTATTTGACTATGCTGATAATTACCTCCCTAGCAACGGCGCCAAAATGTTGGGCTAATTTATTGACTAAATTAACACAAATATTTAATTATCAATCCGGGTTTGTAAAACTTAGAGGCAAATCCACTGTATATGGACATCAGATATAATCAAGTTTAGAATATAAAATTTGAAGAATTAAGGAAGTACATATTACAAATATAAACCTATTTTAACAATTTCTACTTCATTTATGTAATATATGAGGGAAGAGGCTCCTAACTTAGGAGAACCAGGTTTTCCTTCCCTACAATACTACTTTCATGAAGATAAATCTAAGAGCACTAATTAACAATGATTTATGATGCAGAAGATGTAAAAGAAGAGGCTCCTAACTAAGGAGGTCCAGATTGTCCTTCTTCACAATCCTACTATATCACAATCACCATTGCTTCAAACCATAAATGTAGAAATAACTTCAAATAAGAAATGGAGAATGAAATTCAGTTTTAGTTCAAGATCAAATAGAAGGCGAATTTAACTTAAATTCTTGTGTGTCCCTTCATATGTAGATTAGAATTAAACCAATATTCATTTAGCAATCATGACACATCTAAGTACATTTGAAACAAGAACTAATCTATGAAAACTATGAAAATTGAACCAAGAAGTGCACTTAGCTTGGTGTGGGGGCCCTCCACCCTTGCCTTGCACACTTGAAGAAATCTTAGCTATAGCAACTTCAGTAAATCAACCAAGCATGAACAACAAATTGAAATGAAATAGGTTCTTCAAATTAGCTTCCAACTCCAAAGTGTCTCAACATAAAATTATACAAAAGTTACATCCATAAGCCATCAAAGTCTTGGCTTTAAATAGAGGTTTTGTGAAACAAACTGATCCATATTATCTCTAGGACTCATATCTACTCATATCCACCTATCTAGTTCAAACTCATCCAATTCATTCCAAGAAATATGGTCAATCCCATAAAATCTCAAAACTGCCCTATTTCCTAGGGATTTTCTGGTGACTAGTCATGTTTGACCAGCCTTGACCAGGCCTAATAAAGCTTGTTTTGACCGAACCAAGTGGAGTTAGCTCAGTCCTAGTTCCAAGCTTTCCATACATGCATCCAACTCGAGCCCAAGTGTCCTGCAAACATGGCATCTATATAGCTATTACAGGAATTTTTTATTCAGTCCAAAATTACACTTGAAACTCAATTTTCATAAAAACTTCTAGAAATTGAAAAATTAAAATTAAACACCTGAATATGCATAAAATACATCAAAATTAGATGGATGTGATGGAAAATGGATGGAAAATATAAGGATTAAGTAAGTTTCCTTAAGCAAAAATAGACCAAAACTGAGGGCCAACATCTCCCCCTTGTTGATCTTCAAGCATGTCCTCATGCTTGCTTTTTCCTTTTGACCTTTTACTTGTATATGCTGACTAATCTACTGATGTACCTATGGCTCTATCCCTTGAAGATGAAGCTTCCTTTTTAGCTACCAACACCACTTGACAACATTGTACACGAGCTTTGTTTTGGGATTTTGTGTAAATAAGAATGAAATTGAGGTCTTATACTTGATTTTTTTTTAATGCCAATCTTAGACTTGGAACTTTGATCTTGAACCTATGCTGCCACTAGACATATGCTAATTCTGACTTTGATTATGCTGCCCCAAATATGTTATGAAACCATCTCTGCTAATTTGAATTTTAACTTATGTTGCCATCAAATATCTATTTAGACTTGGATTACGCTTTCACCAACGCACTCGGGCTACACTATCAATTAGATAATTGGAGTCTTCTGATTTGAAAACCATGTACTTGGATTTGGATTTTCAATGACAACCCATTTAAAACAAATATCTGACCTTGATTCTTAACTGAACTCAAATACTCCACATAATCTACAAAATGAGGGTTGAAAGAACCAGGAAAATATCCCAAATAACAATGAATTTGAGAAAACTATCCATGTGGAGCCTAATTAGGTTCATTCTAAAGAAAACTCATGTTTTTGTTTTTCAAATTTCATTCTAGTTTGCTTAGAAAAAACAACAAAATATAATGGCTTCTTAGCAATTTCGAATTTTTTAGAAGATATGGTCCCCGATTCCTTATCGGTTACCTCCACTGGAAGTTGACTCGTTTCCTTCTATCTTTGACTGCATAGGTGTTTTCTACTTCTTGAGAAATCAAAATCTTGGAGGAAATTGATTTTTTTCCTTTACCGGCAATCCATCTCTAGCAATGAAAGCAATTTTTCTTTTCCACAACATTTTATCCCAACACTGAAATCAATTTTTCTTTGCCTTCAATTTTTGTATTCTGTCTGTTTATTCATGGATATATCATGGCAAATGGCTTACCTTGTCTTTGAAAAAAATAAAATTTTTCTTCTTTTGAAAACTTCTTCAATCTTCTTCTGTTCTGGTTTTAAAAGGGAGTCCTCTGTGCTTTAAAAAACTGATCTAGAAGAATTTCTCTATGTGAGAGATCAATAGAAAAAAATAGCACCGTTCCATTGCTAAGAAACTCGTGTTTTCATTCCTGTCTTCTGAAGCTCTGTTTTGAGAAAAAAGTGCCCACCGTGTAAAAAAATGATATAAAAGTTGCACTCATTGTACTTAGAAAATGCTCACTGTGTATATAACAGAACTCTCATATTGCCCACTGTATATTAAAAGAAGATTTTTGTGTTTTCTTAAATAACAGATTTGCACAATCGATGCATGAGGAATTTGAGTTTCAAAATACCCGTTCTAGAAGAAAAACTCTTTAATTATCTTTGAGTGATAAACTATTTCCTTGTTTACATAATGTCATTTTTTAATTATGACTCCACTTAGCACACTTGAAAATTTAATTACAACATAGCTAGGATGATTTTTTTTACTGCTAGCGAAGTTTCAAGTCCATAACTGAAGTTTACTGCCTCATATGTTGATGCATTTTTTACCGTATCTACCCTTAAAATTTGTTTAATTAATGATAGAAATCTGGAGATGATTTCTTATCTTCTTTCTCTACAGCTTTTCTGGAATTTGTTGGGCGCTAAGTCAAATTGGCACGAGGAAATCTTGGCCTACGTTAACACCAATGTTCCACGACTACCTATTTCTCCATGGCCTATGTTGTTTTGTTGGCTGCTTATTTCTCCACGGCCTAGGAAATTTTCCACTCAGTTTTGCGTTTTTCTTAACTCTTATTTCCTAATTTGCGTGCTATCTGCGTGCATATGAATGCACAACATTTTTCTAAGCTTGATTCTAGCTGTGATGGTGGAAGAAAGCTCGAATTTTCGGAGGTCTGTGGTTTAAAGAATGGCGGAGGCTTTCACTGCTAATCGCATAGGGCTTGTTTGCATGCGGGTTGTGGCTATCGTTTTACACTGTTTACGGCCCTGCCAACGCACCATTCATTGAACTGTTGAACGCATCAGCGATTGCCATTTTTTCCATACAAATTTATTACTCTCTGCATTGGGTTTCATCATAATCTCGTTTGCATTCTTGCCACTTGTTGAGCCTCAACCTTGCACCTTCCTACACACCCTCTTAACCCTCATTCTCCACTCACTTCATTCATCCAGTGGTTAAATCGTTGCATTATAGTCTAAAAAGGACTGTTTATATGGTTTTCTGACTATACTGATGTCTATTGTTTGGTTTAGTTTTTTGTTCATACAGCTGCGGAAACTTGTTAGTTTCCGCAGCTAGCACAGGATTCCGCAGCCATTTTGTTAAAAGCTGTGCTCCAGGTGTCCTCTGAAGGAACGAGCTACATGGGCAAGCTCCAGATGGCATGTACATGGATCGTGTCCCTTCGAATCGGCGAAATCATCCATTAGAGGCCGCAGTCAACCAAAGTCAAAGACGAGGCCAACCAAAGAGTTCAGCGGTGGCACGTCACTGTTTTGGGCACGTGAGTGATACGTGGCCTAGTTCTCAGCTCACGAAGGCACCAGCGCACCTGGAGATCATTCTTGAACCGGGAATCTAACAGCCAACCACTCCGAAGATTTAAGAAGCATAATGACAGTTACACTAGATCTCGGCTGAAGAGATCTACGTGTCTATGGCAACGTAGTTAATAGCGCAGTAGTTGTTTAGTTAGCTGTAGTATTTTGCATTATAAATAACGCGTTGTTGAACGTTGTAAAGAGACTTTTGGATACATGAAAATTCTGAACTGTTTTATGTAATTTCCGCGCTGCTGGTTATCTTATCACCCCGCTGTTTTAATGCTGTTTATTTAAATACATGAGAAGACTTTTCTGAAGATAGTCGTGTGATTATTTGATTGGCTGAAGTGGCAGAGGGCCCCTCCATGCTGAAGCCTTGTAAAGTGTTTGTTTAGTTTCATTATGTTTTTGTTTTATCATTAGTTTGTACATAATATGTTTTATGTTTCTGCTGTTCATATCTTTACTTTTGTTTTCTTAGAGCTGTAAAACTGATCAGTGCTTTTTGCAGGTTGTCTTAGATAGCCCGGGCAATTTTTCATATTTTTAATAACTTTTGGCATATGAGATCATCTTGTCTTTCCTGCTAACTTTTATTTTCTGGAGTTTACATTTAGCATTGTCCTTTTCAAGTTGTTATTTGTTTATTTCTTTTTCTGCTAGTTAGATATCATACTGCTTAACAACTTATGATTTCTTTCTGTGGTCAAATGAATATATCAGTAGGAGATCAGAATATTACTAACTGTAGTGTGATTTAGTTGTCATATTACTTACTCATGGTTGCTTTCCATAAAGTAGATTGAGCTGAATGGTAAAGGACTAAGAGAGTTTAAGTAGTGTGATTAATTTCTTTTCTGCAATTTACATTTAGTTATCATATTACTTGGTATATTCATGATTACTCCCCCATGGTAGATTGAGCTGAGGGGTAAAGGATTTGAAGAATTCAAGTAGCGTGATTAGTTTCTTTTATGCAATTTACTTTCTTGAACAGTTAAAAATCATGTTACTTAACTTGTTTATGATTACTTCCCATCAGGTAGATTGAGCCGAAGGGCAAAGGATCTAAAAAGTTAGAATAGTGTGAATTAGCTGCTTTGTTTTAAGTTTGAGTTGTTTTCCAAGTTTTTTCTTTCTTTTCATTTTCAGCAGCAAGGATACTGGGCCATTGCCATTAGTTCGCTTTTTGATGCATTTTGTTTTTTCTTAAGAATTGATTTCATTTTAGTTATTGTAAAGTTTTCTTTTAAGCATTTTTCAAGTTTAGAAACCATCACCATCTACACTCCACACACTTCACACTTCACTTTCATCATCACACATTAAAGAAAAATAAAATCCAAAAACAAACTAAAAAGCTTAAAATGACAAAATCCTAAGGAAATGGTTATCTAAGTACATATAGTACACCTCACTTCGTCAGTTTACGAACCCCGGGTTGACATTATAAATAACAATTTAGATCACACTAAATTGACCAAACAGAGACCTCTCATTCTTCAAGATTAAGTGTATCATTGGATTTTTCCTTTGAAAGTTGTGATTTCCTTAACAGGGAGGAAGTCATTTTTTTCTTTAAATAGCTTTGGATGACAATGATAGAGTTTTTTGAAAGTAGTTGTTCTAGAGAGAATCTTTATTTTGTTATTGATACCTTTCATTGTACTGATATAAAACAATTTCGTCACTAAAGGTTATTTTCATCAAACTTTTATGAAGTTGAAACTAGTGTCATATCTAGGCTAGAGTCTTTAACTGTATCTTTCAATAATAAAGATCAATTTTCCAAAAGATTTGCTATTTATACAAGTGAAAAATCAAAATCT
>APFE031700850.1:69203-81457 GCA_000404065.3 Pinus taeda | reverse complement strand
ACATGAGTAGACCTTTCTGAAAATAGTCTTGTGATCATTTGATTGGCTGAAGTGGCAGAGGGCCCCTGCACGCTGAAGTCCTGTAAAGTATTTGTTTAGTTTCATTATGCTTTTGTTTTATTGTTAAGCTTGTACATGATATATTGCTTTATGTTTCTGCTGTTCATATCTTTATCTTTGTAAACTGATCAGTGCTTTTTGTAGGTTCTCTTAGGCAGCCCGGGCAATCTTTCATTTTCTTTAATAACTTTTGGCATATGTGATTATCTTGTCCTTCCTTCTAACCTTTATTTTCTGCAATTTACATTCAGCATTGTCCTTTTCAAGTTGTTATTTGTTTATTTCTTTTTCTGCTAAATTAGATGTCATACTGCTTAACATTTTTATGATTTCTTTCTGTGGTCAAATGACTATATCAGCAGGAGATCAGAAGATCACTAACTGTAGTGTGATTTAGTTGTCATATTACTTACTCATAGTTGCTTTCCATAAAGATTGAGCTGAATGGTAAAGGACTAGAAGAGTTTAAGTAGTGTGATTAATTTATTTTCTGCAATTTACATTTAGTTATCATATTGCTTGATATGTTCATGATTACTTCTCCAAGGTAGATTGAGCTGAGGGGTAAAGGATTTGAAAAATTCAAGTAGTGTGATTAGTTTCTTTATGCAATTTACTTTCTTGAACAGTTAGATATCATATTGCTTAACTAGTTTATGATTACTTCCCATCAGGTAGATTGCGCCGAAGGGAAAAGGATCTGAAAAGTTAAAGTAGTGTGAACTAGCTGCTTTACTTTAAGTTTGAGTTGTTTTTTTAAGTTTTTTCTTTCTTTTCATTTTCAACAGCAAGGATAATGGGCCATTGTCATTAGTTCGCTATTTGATGCATTTGTTTTCTCTTAAGAATTGATTTCATTTTAGTTATTGTGAAGCTTTATTTTGAGCATTTTTTAAGTTTAGAAACCATCACCATTTACACTCCACACACTTCACACTTCACTTTTATCATCACACATTAAAGAAAAATAAAATCCAAAAACAAACTAAAAAGATTAAAACGACAAAAGCCTAAGGAAATGGTTATCTAAGTACATATAGTACACCTCACTTCGTCAGTTTACGAACCCCGGGTTGAAATTATAAATAGCAATTTAGATCACACTAAATTGACCAAACACCACTACCCATGACTTCATTACATATATGAACCATATATGTTGAAATCATTTTGATATAATGGTTTCCATATGCGCATGTTAATTATATCCCCATCTCTTTCGTTATGATATCATTCCATATTTCCTTTATGCACACAAAGTTTTTGTACTTAGAGCATTTCCCTCTTGTATTTCTTTGCAGCATATTTTATAATGCACATACATTTCTTTTTTTACACAATATCTCTTATAATTTTAAAATGACCAACTAGGTCATGCTTAAAATTATCCCCATGTACTAATGTGTGATTTGTTTGTGCAGGTTTCATTGCATCTTTTAATGTCTTTTTGCTTGAAGGAAAAGTACTTAAAGTTGTGTACTTAGGGTTAGGGTTATGAAATGAATATAAGATGAGGAAAATGTAATGAATATAAAATATGCATTTAGGTATTAACTCAATTTTAACAAAGTCTAAAAATTTCTACAAAAAATTGAATTTACAAGAGCAAAATTGTGCACTTACTGTACTTGTACTTCCTTGATAGTATTGGATGAACACTGCTATAATTTAACAATATTGGATGAAGTTGTCTTGTTCAAATATCGTAGGTAGATAGAAACATAGAGCTTATTTATGCTTCTTGTTCTACGTTCTTCATTGATTCTGGTCCATTGACTGTTGATGTCGTTCAGGTCCCTCTGCAATTGATTCATGATAACTTAGGTCCCTTTTGTCATGTACATTTTTATGCAATATATACATGTTTTTGCTAACATTTTAGGTCCCAACTGCTATTGATTTCAAAAATAGTTTAGGTCCCAACTTCCAACAATACAAGTTTCGCCATCAATTCAGCTGCACAACTAAGTTTCTTTTGTGACCTTCCCCCTTGCTGATGCGAAGACTTGTCCTCAAGTCTTGTTTATTTTGGAGGATGATTCCTGCAAACTCAAACTGAAGAAACGGTAAAACAAAATAGAGAATTCATATTGGCCAAACAAGTTGGTTTTCCGATATGAATTCGAGTTTGTATTATGCCACTTTTGTGGATTTTCACAACCAAACTCCTTTATTATTTTTATCTTTTTCTATTATTTTTATTTTTTCCTTTTCTATATGGAGGTGGGGTGTAATGGAGTAGGGAAATATGAAAATCTTATGGAAATAGGTTATATTGAAGTCATGAGATAGTAGTAAATGGATGGATAATAGATCGTGAAGCATACAATATGGATGATGGATGAAATCATGAACAATATGGCTTATGAAAGGCTTCTTTGTGACTTGATATGGTACAGAACTTGACTGCTTCTTCTGATGTTTAGCTTCATGTCTTTTTTCCTTGATCTCGATCATGTTGTAGGGTTTGTTGATGTTGGTGGTCAGCATCTAAGAGCAAGCTTCAAGAGTTTGAGTTTCATTGAATGAACTCAACATCAGGTGAATTTTCACTTTGCTTTGACTTGAACATTTGTATTCATATTCTGGAATATGAATTTGACTTTGAAAATTACTTCATCCATGGAGTTCACTCCTTCATTCTTCCTATGACCTACAAAAACATAGCACTTTCCTACAATACAATATTAGATGATGGAGGAAGAGAGGTGTACAGTCTCTCTTCTTCCAATATATATGTAAATCATTACAAGCATCGCTTAGAAAACAATTCCAAATATGCTAAACAAACATAATGCATTTATTTACCCCTTGAGGAATGGTAACCAGCCTAGACCTCCTAAGGGTATTGTTTTTACAAAACATTTGTTTGATATCCTATTAGAGTGATTCCAAAGCCAATTTGAATTAAATTCATATGGCTACCTCCAGTATAAACAGGTTTTCAAAATGGTTTTAAATGATATGGTAAAAATTATAAGGAGTGCCATGTTTGATAGAGATGCTTGTTAATTTTTAACTAGACCAGTAGTCACTATTGGAAGTGTAACTTCTTCGATAAAGATCGGATAAATGTGATTCCACTTGGAGATTAAAGTATATTCACTTTGGTATTTCCACTAGAAACATGTTTTAAAAATTCTTAGGCTTGATATCACAAAATTGGTGATGAACAGACCTAGGAGGCAGAGTTTTACTACGCTGGTTTGAAGACATGCAGTCACTAAATGTGGCATAACTTCTTTATTTCATCTCCAAATGGGATGGTTAAAATTGTTCCTTAAATAGACTTGAATATATATCTCCCATATAAACATGTTTTTAAAATAAGATGATTCGGTATGTCAAATATGCCAATGCGCAGTCAAGACCTAGAATTGTCACCATGCAGCTTTTTCGACAAGCAGTTAGTATTTCAAGAATAAAGTTTTCATATGATACTTGATTGAAGTGATTCAAATGGATTTGGAAACTAGATTCCAAGGGCTATCTTCCCTATGAATTTCAAATAAAAATGTTTACATTAGACACCTCAAATATAGGTTGTACTAACTTTGTCCTCAACATTTCACTTGAGACCTAGTTTTGATTTTGATCATATTTTTAGTTGTGATATAAATTTAAAACTTCAAAATGGATTCCAAAACTAGATTTCAAAATATATGTAAAAAAACCATGATTTCAAAATGATCCTATATGGTTACCCAAAATAGGCTTGCTCTTACTGCATTTTGCCATCTAGTCCTTTCAAATGAATATGGAACAATGATTTAAAGAAATATTCATGACAACTTGAAACAA
The DNA here is from genome assembly GCA_000404065.3 of Pinus taeda. Lineage (NCBI taxonomy): Eukaryota > Viridiplantae > Streptophyta > Pinopsida > Pinales > Pinaceae > Pinus > Pinus taeda. Next base: position 77,596 of record APFE031700850.1, on the reverse strand, counting down.
AATTATTATGGAAGTCTTATTGTGAATTCATTCTACTTGTTTATTTATTCTATTCTATCCTATTCTATTTTAGAAAAATAATTCATTCTTTCAAGTATAAGAGAATTTCCAATGCATCCATTTTCGTAACAAGATCATAAGTAAACTCATATCCAAATTTGAAAAATATACTTTAATGAATGTTTGGACATGAAAATTTATCTAATCATAAAGATTTGATGAGAAAGAAAGTTGAAGAATGGAGTAGTATTGTGACCTAATGACTAGTTGAAACCAAGTTTTAAGATGATCTTTGTCTGCTTGGTTCTCATTAATTGTCATTGCACAAAACTCTTCTTGTGGTACTTGTTCAAAATCTTGTATGCACAAGGGATCGCGTGATTTACTTGCTAGAAATTCTTCAATTTCTGGCTCTAGTGTTTGATCTTCATTGCTTGTGATCCATATCTCATTCACCTCCTCACAAAAATAGCTAGAAGAAAGTTCTAGACTCTCTTCCTGTGGATCATCTTCATGGATGTTTTGTTGCTCTTCTATCCTTTGACATAAAGATTCATCCCTAGTGAGCATTCTAAATTGAGGACAAGGACTTGAGAATAGCCTTGTGGTGGCATACCCTCCTCCTCTAAATGATTTCTTTAATATCATTTTTTAAATCTTGTCTTGCAAATGGATTTTGTAGTTATTTTTTTATTTTATGTTTTTGTTGGGGGGGTTTGTTTTGGGAATCTACTTTTAGGATCTCTATTTCTAGGCATAAAGAAACATAACTAAGAGAAATGTATACTAACTAAATTTTTTTATTGTTTTTGTTTATATTCTATTTGGCTATGCTAATAATTGCCTCCCCTGCAATGGCGCCAAAATGTTCGGCTAATTTATTAACATAAATTAACACAAGTATTTAATTATCAATCCAGGTTTCTAAAACTTGGAGGCAAATCCACAATATATGGACATCAAATATAATCAAGTTTAGAAGATAAAATTTGAAGATTTAAAGAAGTACATATTACAAATATAAATCTATTTTAACAATTTCTAATTCATTTATGTAATATATGAGGGAAGAGGCTCCTAACTTAGGAGAACCAGGTTGTCCTTCCCTACAATACTACTTTCATGAAGATAAATCTAAGAGCACTAATTAACAATGGGTTATGATGCAGAAGATGTAAAAGAAGAGGCTCCTAACTAAGGAGGTCCAGATTGTCCTTCTTCACAATCCTACTATATCAAAATCACCATTGCTTCAAACCAGAAATGCATAAATAACTTCAAATAAGAAAAGGAGAATGAAATTCAGTTTTAGTTCAAGATCAAATAGAAGGAGAATTTAACTTAAATTCTTGTGTGTCCCTTCATATGTAGATTAGAATTAAACCAATATTCATTCAACAATCATCACATATCTAAATACATTCGAAACAAAAACTAATATATGAAAACTATGAAAAATAAACCAAGAAGTGTACTTAGCTTGGTGTGGGGCCCTCCACCCTTGCCTTGCACACTTGAAGAAATCTCAGCTACAACAACTTCAGTAGATCAACCAAGCATGAACAACAAATTGGAATGAAACAAGTTCTTCAATTTAGCTCCCAACTCAAATTATACAGAAGTTACATACAAATTCCATTCCTCCCAAAAACCATCAAAGTCTTGGCTTTAAATAGAGGTTTAATGAAACAAACTGATCTATATTATCTCTAACACTCATATCTACTCATATCCACCTATCCAAGTTGAACTCATCCAATTCATCCCAAGAAATATGGTCAATCCCATAAAATCTCAAAACTGCCCTATTTCCTAGGGATTTTCTGGTGACTAGTCATGTTTGACCAGCCTTGACCGCGCCTAATAAAGCCTGTTTTGGCCGAACCAAGTGGAGTTAGCTTAGCCCTAGTTCCCAAGCTATCCATCCATGCATTAAACTAGAGCCCAAGTGTCCTGCAAACATGTCATCCACATAGCTATTACGGGAATTTCTGATTCAGTCCAAAATTGCACTTGAAACTCAATTTTCATAAAAACTTCTAGAAATTGCAAAATTAAAATTAAGCACCTGAATATGCATAAAATACATCAAAATGAGATGGATGTGATGGAAAATGGATGGAAAATATAAGAATTAAGTAGGTTTTCCTAAGCAAGAATAGACCAAAACTGAGGCCCAACATCTCTCCCTTACTGATCTTCAAGCATGTCCTCATGCTTTCTTCTGCCTTGTGACCTTTTACTTCTCTATGCTGATTGATCTGCTGATGTAGCTGTGGCTCTGACCCTTGAAGATGAAGCTTTCTCTTGATCTACCTGTAAAAGGATATATATGCCTTCATGTACTTCTTCTCTTTTCTTGTGGATGACATTCTTTACCAATATATCATTCTGGATGAGCAGACTCAGACGACAAATACAACTTGAAGTTTGCAATACATTCTGACATAGGATCCATGTCCCTCTCAAATCAACAATTTACTCAAAGGATCCAATATCCAATTGCCCTTACATCTCATTAAAAGAAGCAAATTTTTTTATGTCTAGGCATTCACTTGCAAAATAGGGGTTGAAAGAACCATAAAATTGTCCCAAATAGAAATGAATTTGAGAAAACTGCCTACATAGAGTCTAATTAGGCTCATTATGAAGAAAACCTATGTTTTCATTTTTTCAAATTTCATTTTCATTTGCCCAGAAAAAGTAATGAAAAATAGTAGTTTCTTAACAATTTTGAATTTTGAGTTTGGATGAAACACTCCTCTTTGTCCCTCAAAAATCGAATTTGATTTCTGGAAATGAATTTGTAGAATCTTTTGCTTCTAGTTTTTTACTGTACAACTCTCCCCATTCTGAAAGTTCAAAGTCTACATTCTGTTCAAAATTAACCCTATGCACACCCTTGCTCTTGTAATTCTGAGGCTTGCTTCCATTGGACAAAATTCTGTGATGCATGTTGGTAAGGAAGAAATCACTCACAGAAATGCCAGCAATGGTAAATATCTGAACTGTTTTGAAGATACGAACAAACAAACTTTTCTTCATCAACAAAATTTCTCTATCAAAACATGCTCTGAAAAGTTCCATTTTTTAAACCTTATTCCTCCATTGTGAGAGTTGTTGGGTGGATTTTCTTTATGATAATTCTGCATTTATTTGTGGAAAGCAAAGATGAAATGTTGATCTTTAAAATGCCCATACTTAGCGAGGAAGCACCAATAATAAAAAAAAATCCAAACACAATTCCAAAAGCTGAAGTAACAATAAACCTCATATCTATGCTGACAATTGTTTTTTAAACTTCATTGAATTTTACCAGACCAAAACTAATGCAACGTTTTCTTTGAGCCACTAGTGAATACCTTTTCAGAAATCGAATTCTGGAAAATCGATTTTCTGGTCTACTATCAAATTCTCGGTGCCAAATATTGAATTCTAGGTTGTCACTTTTTAAAAGAAGGCTTTGTGTTTTGCACTTCCGCTTCTAAAACGAGATTTTCAATCTTCTGGCATTAACTTGAAGTCCCAGACTTCGAGTTTGAATTGTCAACAACCCACCTCCACTTCGATCTGATATCTACACTGACAGTTGTTTTAAAAACTAATTTATCTGCATTCCCAATTAAGCTCAAGCACCGTGATTTAGGGAATTTGTAACTTACAGCTCAATTTTAGAATTTGCCGGTGTAATTAATGAGATATGCTCCACATATTTTTAAATCCATGACCACATTATTCCCTGGCAATTATGATTTTTCTACTCAGCTTTATCTTCAGCGCTATTTTAATTAAATAAAATTGCCTTCGATATTTGCAAGGGTTCGTTCATTAAATCAATGGCAAACATGTGGCAATCGCTCAGGTTGTTTAGCTCACAATGCAATGCTTAACACGAGTATTTTTCCTTGAAATCAGCTAACAGTTGGAGGCGATCTCTTACCTTCTTTCACGGGATTTCTGGAGTCTGGTGGAGCGCTGCTAATGTTGAGAGAATTACGCTCTCCTATGTCTTTGAACCAATGCATTATTCTTCTCACAGCTTGCTTATTTATTCTGCGTTTTTTTTATGGCTCCAGCTTCTTTTCTCACGGTGAAAGGAACCTTATAGAGTTTTTTTTTAAACAATGTAGTTTGACTTTTTTTACCTCTTCAAGTCATCTTCTATCCTGCGTACCTGTAGCTGCCATGGTTGCATCCTCTCCTCCGCTGCCAAAACGTTTTGCTTCTCTCAACTGCTTGGCAAACGCATGTACCATCTTTCCTGAGCTTCAAACAGCTGTGATGGCAAAGAAAATTCAAGGTTCTGAGGTCTGTTGTTTTAAAAATGGCGGAGCTCTCACTTGTTAAATGCACAGGCTTTTCACTGTTGTTTTTTAAAATACGTTTGACGGTTTTTCTATTTGATTTGTTGTGCTCTGACCGGAATGCCGTGCACATATCAATCGAACTGCTGCATAACAACTTATTATGTCGTGATTGCTGTTTATATTGTATTTCCACATTGGCTGCATATTAGGATACTCATGTAAACCTGCCTACCTTATGCCTCCTTGTTTCATCATGCAAATCCATGTTAAATGATGTGCCTTCCATGGACTATACGATATTAGCATGAAATTCTTTATAATACGTTTCAAACTTTTGCCTCATAAGATATTTCCTTTTTCATGTAGTTTCATATGCTTCCCTTATTGTCTGTCCAGATTGCACTTTCCATTTTGCATATGTATTAAAAGCATTTCCATATTGCGCATCATATAAAGTTATATGCAAGTATTTCCATATGGCATTAGATATAAATTTATATGCACATTTAGATTCACATGTATGGTCTTTTGAAATACTTATAATTTTAAAATGACCGCCTTGGTCATATTTAAAATTATTTCCATATTTAATATTTGAAATGTATGTGCAGGTTTCAACTTTTTTAAATCCTCACTTTGATCCATTTTTGCTTCTAAGGAAAAATACTTAGGGTTAGGGTTATGAAATGAGAATATGGAATATATGAATATAGGTAAATAGAGAATGATATTTAGGGTTATGAAATGTTAGGGTTATGGAATGAATGTAAGATGTACATATGTACATTGAATTAGGTATAGGGTAAATGTAGAATGAAAATGTAGGATGGACATAGGCTAATGGGTATAGAATGAGGAAAACGTGATGAATATAAAATATGCATTCAGGTATTAACTCAATTTTAACAAAGTCTAAAAATTTCTACAAAAATTTGAATTCACAAGAGAAAAATTTTGTACTTACGATTCTTGTACTTCCCTGTAGTATTGGATGAATGTTGTTGTTCTTTAACAAGATTGGATGAGGTTGTCTTGATCAAATATCGTAGATAGATAGCGCTTATTTATGATTTCTTTTCTAGCATCCTTCATTGATTCTGGTCCATTGCTTGTTGATGTCGTTCAGGTCCCTCTGCAATTGATTCATGATAACTCAGGTCCCTTCTGTCATGTACATTTTTATGCAATATATACATGTTTTTGCTAACATTTCAGGTCCCTCTGCAATTGATTTCAGACATATTTCAGGTCCCAACTGCCAACAATACAAGTTCCGTTGTCAATGCAGCTGCATAACTAAGTTTCTTTTTGTGAACCTTCCCCCTTGCTGATGGGAAGACTTGTCCTCAAGTCTTCTTTATTTTGGAGGATGATTCCTGCAAACTCAAACTGAAGAAATGGTAAAACAAAATAGAGAATTCATATTGGCCAAACAAGTTTGGTTTTCCAATATGAATTCGAGTTTGTATTATGCCACTTTCGTGGATTTTCACAACCAAACTCCTTTATTATTTTTGATCTTTTTCTATATTTTTTTTATTTTTTCCTTTTCTAAATGGAGGTGGGGTGTAATGGAGTAGGGATGTATGAAAAGCTTATGGAAATAGGTTATATTGAAGTCATGATGTAGTAGTAAGGCTGGACTTCAACATGCTTGGTCATGGAGCTTAACATACGGTATGGATGATGAACAATATGAATTCAAATCATGAACAGATGATGATGATCAAATCATAAACAATATGAATCCAATATGAAAGGCTTCTTTGAAGATTGATGTGACTTGACGTTGTATTGAACTTGACTGCTTCTTCTAATGATTATCTTCATGTATTTTTGCCTTGATCTCGATCATGTTGTAGGGTTTGTGGATGTTGTTGGTCAACATTGAAGAGCAAGCTTCAAGAGTTTGAGTTTCATTGAATGAACTCAACATCAGGTGTATCTTCACTTTTCTTTGACTTGAACATTTGTATTCATATTCTGAAATATGAATTTTGATTTGGAAAATTACTTCATCCATGGAGTTCACTCCTTCATTCTTCATATGACCTGCAAAAACATAGCACTTGCCTGCAATACAACATTAGATGATGGAGGAAGAGAGGTGTACAGTCTCTCTTCTTCCAATAAACATGCAAATCATTACAAGCATTGCTTAGAAAACAAGTCCAGATATGATAGACAAACATAATGCATTTATTTACCCCTTTGAGGAATGGTGGCCAGCCTAGACCTCCTAGCGGTATTGTGTTTACAAAATATTCGTTTGATATCCTATTAGAGTGATTCCAAAGCCAAGTTGAAGTGAATTCATATGGCTACCTCCTGTGTAAACAGGTTTTCAAAATGATATAAAATGATATGGTAAAAATTATAAGGAGTGCCATGTTTGATAGAGCTGTTTGTTAATTTTTAACTAGACCAGCAGTCACTATTTGAAGCGTAACTTTTTCGATAAAGATCAGATCAATGTGATTCCACTTGAAGATTAAAGTAGATTCAGTTTTATATTTCCAGTAGAAACAGGTTTTAAAAATTCTTAGGCTTGATATCACAAAATTGGTGATGAACAGTCCTAGGAGGCAGAGTTTTGCTATACTGTTTTGAAGACATGAAGTCATTAAATGTGGCATAACTTTTTCATTTCACCTCCAAAAGGGATGATTAAAATTGTGTCTTAAACTAGACTTGAATATATATCTCCCATATAAACAGGTTTTGAAAATAAGATGGTTAGGTATGTCAAATATGCCAATGAACAGTCAAGACCTAGAATTGTCACCTTGCAGATTTGTCGACAAGCAGTTAGTATTTCAAGAATAACTTTTTCATATGATACCTGATTGAAGTGATTCAAATTGATTTGGAAACTAGATTCCAAGGGCTATCTTCTCTATGAATTTCAGTTAAAAATGTTTCCATTAGACACTTCAAATATAGGTTGTACTAACTCTGTTTTCAACATTTCACTTGAGACCTAGTTTTGATTTTGATCACATTTTTATTGTGATATAAATTGAAAACTTCAAAATGGATTCTAAAACTAGATTTCAAGAGATATGTAAAATAAACCATGATTTCAAAATGATCCTATATGGTTACCCAAAATAGGATTGGTCTTACTGCATTTTGCCATGTAGTCCTTTCAAATGAATATTGAACAATGATTTGAAGAAATTGTTTGAAACAAATTTATTATGGAAGTCTTATTGTGAATTGATTCTACTTGTTTATTTATTCTATTCTATCCTATTCTATTTTAACAAACTAATTCATTCTCTCAAGTATAAGAGAATTTCCAGTGCATCCATTTTCGTAACAAGATCATAAGTAAACTCATATCTAAATTTGAAAAATATACTTCAATTAAATTTTGGACATGAAAATTTATTTGATCATAAAGATTTGATGAGAAAGAATGTTCAAGGATGGAGTAGTGTTGTAGCCTATTCTTTAACATCATCTTTTAGATCTTGTTGTTGAAAATGGATTTTGTAGTTATTTTTTTTTGATTTTATGTTTTTGTTGGGGGGGTTTTTGATAAATCTACCTTGAAGATCTCTAACTCTAGGCATAAAGAAACATAATTAAAGAAATGAAATGTAACTAATGTTTTTGTGTATTTTGGATTTTATCTCTCTATTGACTATGCCGATATTTGCCTCCCCGGCAACGGCGCCAAAATGTTGGGCTAATTTATTGACTAAATTAACACAAGTATTTAATTATCAATCCGGGTTTGTAAAACTTGGAGGCAAATCCACTATTTGTGAAAATCAAGTATAACCAAACTTTGAAAGATAAAAACTAAGAGCAAATATATCCTAAAACTCTTGATTCAATCAGCTTAAAAGAGGAAACATTGAAAGAGTTCTTGACTCAAGAAGTCTGCTCTCACCTGAGTTATGACTTAATGAATTAGAGATTATAACCAAAGACTCAAGATGCATAAATCATACATGAAAAAGGCTCTTAAATTAAGAGACATTCAAAGTTTTCCATAATAACTCATTCATCTCAAGATATAAATCTAAATGGAAACAAACTATTTGCATGTAAATAAAAGAGACTAATTCTAATTCA
>APFE031700850.1:0-66660 GCA_000404065.3 Pinus taeda | reverse complement strand
AGGAGAAAGATCTCCAGATACTCATAGCATTGGGTAATGATGAGAAGTATAGTGTCTCAGGTGTAGGCACGGTTATTTTTCAGAGGGAGCATGGATCTCGAATTACCTTGACCTATGTCAAGTATGTACCAGGACTGAAGAGAAACTTGGTGTCAATCGCGATTCTGGAAGACAGAGGCTATGATGTAGTCTTCAGTAAGGGAAAGGTTTACCTTAGACACATCATCACTAGAGAGGTGAAGCATATTGGTTCACGGGTTAAGAACTTGTATGCTCTTGAGGTTCAATATGCATGCAAAGCCTTGAGCACCAAGGCAACTGATGGAGACTTGGTGGTTGAGAGGGAGGGTATATTACCTCTCAACATGCAAAGCCAAAAGAAGTCTCAGACAATTGTGGAGGAGCCACGATTGGTGCAACAACTTCAGGAGGTTGTGGAGCAGCTACAATAGGGGAAGCTGAGTGGAGATTGAGTAGAGACATCTACTCATGCAGAGACCTCCAGTAGGGGGAAAGTTCGGGCCAGGTGGGCTGAGGGATCACATGCAGCCATACCTCCATGTAGGAGGTGGGGCGATATAGAGTGATCGTCCCAAGGAGGAGGGGCGGGATCCTTGAGGTACCCAACCTCTTGGATGAGACCTTGCTACAGGAGCCCCGATGTGGAGTAGCAGGAACTGACTGATTGGGTAGAGATAGATGTAGATGGAGTGGCAGAGAGAGCGACAGTGTAGGGAATCCCAAGACAGCGCATAGCTAGCAGGTTGCAGCAATGCGAGAGGCACAAGTGTTTTGCACAGTGCTAGGTGTCACAGAGAGGTGTACAATGGTGCAAGATGCATGGATATGTTGCAGTAGCGCAGATGTCAGAGAGGGAGCACTTGTCAGCAGCAGGTAGAGCTTTAGCATTAGAGTATGTTCCTAGCCCAACAGAGGGGTCAGTTGGGTGTTTTTGTTCCAGGTGTTGTTGGAGCAAGTGGACCGGGTAGATGTGTTGCATGTAGAACATTCCAGAGTTACAGGATAGGGGTTGCAGATAATCCATATCTTGTTGAGAGGGAGTGTTGAAAATGCAACAAGATGATGGAGCTTAGTGAAAAGAAGTCGCCTTCATTAAGTGGGCCCGCAGGCTATTTTTGGCGGAAAGTCTATTTTTAGACTATGTCTATTTTTAGACATATGGATCATGGTCTATGAGTTGCAGGATGCTATTTTGTGGATGATTGGTCAAGTTGGTACAAATAGATGGACCTCTATTTTTAGACATATGGGCGGAGTCTATTTTTAGATTGCCAGGCTAAAAATAGAACAACCGAATATTATTAGCTCTTTATAATATTTGGACTATAAACATTATCTTATCCTCTTGGAACACTTCAGTTCGAGCTACGGATGTGGTACATGCAGCTGCCAGAAGGAAATACGTGTTTCTTATGGGTTACTTGAGCTATTGCATGAAGGACTTAAGTTAGGACTTCAGTGATTGAGTTCTGTGGAGTTGGATCAGGAGTTGATGTAGTTGTGTTCAGTTTGACTTAGTTGAACTAGTTGTATTTATTCTAACTGATCAATAGACTAAGTGATGAGTGGTGTGAATTAGTTATTAATTAATTCACTAATTATTAACTCATTAATCAACTGAAGAATACATCAGTTAACTCAGTGCATGGACAGTTCAGTGGAGACAAGTGTTAGAGGTGAGTGAAAGGGAAAGACAGTTGTTAGTTGTGACTATAGTTGTGCATGAGATTTGCACAATCAGTGGGATTGACTTGCCAGTGAGGATTGTGTAGTGTTACACAAGGGAAATACGAGTTTGGATCAGCCATTCTCATCTATTCTCATGAAGGATTGCACAGTGGAGGCAGGCAAGTAGCGGAGGAGATTTGAACCTGTGATTGATTCAGATCTGAGATAGTTTGCGTGTAACACGTGGAGATAGTACTGAGTACTTGTGAGGAGTATTGTACTATGTATTGTTACATGTTCTCAATCAATATAATATACAGATAGTTGGGGGTTTTAAGCTGTATGCTTTCCCTGTGATATACTGTGTTGATATGTGTGATTGATGCTTCGATGTGCGCATGAAATTGTTTCTTTAATACTGCTAAATTGATGATCAACGTAGAGTAGGTTATGTATTATGCATGATTCCACAAATAGTGTATAATCAGGATAATCTCTGTGAATAAGTGTCATATTATTCAAATTTTCTTCAAGATCAAGGTCCTAGAAAAAGATTTAACTCTACAAAAGCCACTAGGATAGACCAAGGAGATGCTTTGGGCCAATATCATTGACCCTGTCAGTGATATTTGAACAACAATTCAAGTTATATTTGAGCAAACTGAATTGGTGAAAGTGGCCACTGAGGCTATTTAGAAAGTAAGGGAAGATTTAGGAGACCAACCAGAGGATGCAAATCGACTCATCCACTTCCTGAACAGTAAGAACAAACATGAGCTTAATGAGCTTGGTGTAGAGGATAGGACTGAAGCCATCATAGAAGTCAAAAAGGTTCTTTCCAAAATAAACCTTATGGTTAACTTAGAAGAAAAAGGCCATAACATGCAGGTGGCCATTGACAGATTCATGACCAAATTTCAAATTCTGAGGGACAAAGACCTTCCCAGTCCTATGGTCATCCATGATAAACTTATGACCCAATTGGACTACACTGACAGACTAAGGAAATTTGCCAAGGAACTAACAAGCACTTCAGGTATCAAAGCCTTGCCAACTGGGAAAGTATTGTATGATACTTTGGAGAATCTGTTTTTTATAGAGCATGAGGTGAAACATTTGTTTGTCACCAAGCCTAATTTTGCCAAATACACAGAGGTAGATGAAATCTATAGAAGAATGTTGAAGGTAAAGTTACCTGAGGATGAATGGTGGGAAAAAATGACAAATTTACTATAAGTTCCCACAGTAAATCTGAAAGCAGCCAGATGAAATAGGTAAGAGACAGATCAGCAAGGTCAAAGAGTAGCAGGTTAAAGAGTATCAGTGAAAGATTAAAGATAAAGATGATTCCAGCATACAAATATCAGCCAGCTTAAAGGGCTCAAATCCAACTGCAACAACCAACACTACCGCAATAAGAGGGACAACATGATGCAATTTTCCATCTGTCCCTACCTTCAAGCTTGAAGATATTTTGATTCCCTAGATTAAATCTCATATTGTTATGAGATATTTTGTAAACATTTTTTTTTGTATAAATACTTCATATTCCGAAGTATTTAGGGTGGATTCAAAGACATTTCTGTAGACTTTTCTCTCAAATCAAAGTCCTGTTTGTATCAAAACTAGATTGGCTTGCTGGATCATGGAATAAAGCTCAGATATTTTTCAGGATTCTTGTGTAAGCGAAAATCAAATAAGTATTCTCTCATGTGTACTATTGTTTTTTCTTATGTTTCTTAATAATCATATGTGTTCCAATGAAATCTGAATGTTAAACTAGGAATGATATTTCAGAACTTTCTTAAATGCACTCTGTCTTGACTGTTTACATTCTTAATGTTTTCCGCTAAACTATCTTAGCTAGGGAATTCTTAGCTGCTCCTTAGCTTCCATAGTTTTCCTTGTGGTCTATATAGCAAAGGATTCTTAATTTCCCTTTGTTTATGATCGCCCTCTGTTCCTCATTCTGATCTCGGTCCAAGGATTTTTAAGTGCCCTTCACCCTGGTTAGAATCATTCCATCCATCAGCCCTTGAAGATTTACCTTTTGCTTTACTAGCCTGCCCTGTGAACACTCCATTTAATGATTTGATCCAGTTATTCTATCCTTTTATTGACTCCATAGCCCAATGGCTTGAAGAAACCAGCTCTATCCATCTATTCTAAGAATTCCACCACCCAATCTTCAATCTAAAATCAAAACTCCCCTGAACACTAAGAACTTGCCTAAAATCTAATAAAAACAAAGTTAAATCATAAAGAGAGAGCCCTCTCTGGACTTAGGTTGGCTAGAACCTGAGTCTAAAAGATTGGTTTGTGGTTACCTCAGATTATTCCTTCTTTTGATAACTTCTAGGGAAAACTTCTGAGTGATAACATAGTGGTGGCCATACTGGGGATTCAAATTGTTTGTCTTAATAAACCTTTGAGAAAATTTCAAATCTTCATTTCAAGCCTCTTAAAGGATTTATTAGAAGTTATTTGCAAAATTTTACAAAAAGAAAGTAATTAGAAAAGCTTGGAACTCTGGCTTCAAGGAGAACTCACTATACTAGGGCTAATCTTGATCCAAATCCTACCCCAGTAGTGGATAATCCCAACTTTATTTCGAGAAGATCTAGAAGACAAGAAAGTTCAGTAAGCCCAACAACTTCAATCAAAGCAGATTCATGCCCTGATGAGTGGTTGTTTTTAGAAGACCTCCCCTTTGATGAGTGATCCAAAAATCACTCGTGAGTGACCTCAGTTAATTAATTAATTAATGAAGGTATTACAGACTCATGTGCTGGTGTGCGTCTATGTTATCTTAGGCAACGAATCGATCAGATTGCAAAATACACAGACATTGGAAAATGGAAAACAGTAAGAGAATCACAGTAAGCAAATACAAGAACACAACAAATTAATAAGGAGTTCACCCAATCCTCCTGGGCTACGTCTTCGGTCCAGCTTTCAGTAGTGGCCTTCTTTTTATTGTGTCTTTAAAGCAAAGTTTTTACATTGAGGAGCTCAATTTGAGTCTCCTGAAACAGATAATGCTTATTAGGGTAGTTCTTGGATTTCCCAAGCCACTAGAGTGCACAAGCTCTTCCTTACCAAGTCTCAACCTCAACTAGTCTGAATGGGGTGAGTCCAATCTGGTACCCAGTTCCCGACAGATATCCTCACAGGGTTTGCTCGAACCTCTCAAGCCTTCTGTCTGCTTGATGCTACCTTACTCTGCAGGTTAGCTCGACTCTTTGTTTTTTGCTTCTTGCTTCACTGTTCTCTTCTTTCTTACATTGTTCGCTTTGCTCTCGCTTCGTGCTCTCTATCTCCCTCCTTGTTTACTATTCCCTATCTGTTCATGGCTTAAAACCAATTTGTCTCATGATTGTTCGCTTCCTCTTCCACCCCTTCGGATCGCCCGTTGCTGTTCGCTTGGAGTTCCATGCCTTCTGCGTCATCATCACTATGTAACGTCTCACATGGAAGTGGCCACTTGTCCTCTCACAAACTGCGCCAGCTCTTTCCTCAAACGGTTCGGTATTTTGGTTATGTTGTGTAATGACTCATTTTCCAACTCAACGGTCAAATCATACTTCATACTTTTATATGCTACAGCTTAATTCTCCCTCCAGATCCGGTTTCTCATCGGGCACAATCTCCACCATTAGATATGGAGCCCCCAGATCCTACGGTGTTCGCTCTTATCGCGTGCTTGACTTTCTCGAATGTTAGCCCGCAATGAGAGGTGGTTTTCTCTCTCATCCACTGGACACGAGTCATGCAATGTATGGGATCATTCGTTCTCCTTCAAATACACTTATCGCCCAAAATTCCTCCGATATTCTACTGGTTTTGGAGCGCGGGGCCTGCCTTTTGCTTTAGTACTTTCCCTATAGTTTCCCAGCTTCCCATGCGACTAAGCGCTCAGGGCTTTTCCTTCTCGCGAGGTTTTGCCCAGTGATGTGTGATTAGCACTAATCATGCATCAGAAATGGCCTCCATTTTCCGATCCGGACTTCCCAACTGCTAGTTTGCGTCCTGCACGGTCTCCATGGGCCTCGGTCAGCGTGATTTGACCGTGGTCCTCGTCGTTCCTTGTTGGCTACAAATTGCCACTGTCCAGAGGTCTTCCTAATAGCTCTTTGTTCACAAGTTTTTGAAGTCTGTCCTGATTTGATACAGTCATAGAACTTTGATAATTTTCATGGATCCAATTCGGATCACGGCCTTCCCACTGAAAAATATTTTGGACCACCAAAAGTTTGTTTTCAAGCATCGACTAAGTGAGGGTACAATTGTCTCACTTGTCCAATCTCGATCCACTTTGTACTGCTCGGCTTTGAACCCTTGAGCCCAACTCTGAGGTACTCAACATATCCCCTGCGCGTCGTCCTCACCTTCCTGTCTAGAACTGTGTCTTCCTGCAATTCATTAAGATATTCAGGTAGCAGGTCATCAATAGAAGGCAATTGACTCTACTTTTCGGGATCTTCAATTCGTGAAGGTTCAAACAATCTCAAGCAATTTGCATTTATGACTGAGTAGATGTGCATGTAAGCTGGTAGATCAAGGCAAAAAGTATTCTCACCAATCTTCTCAAGTATCTTGAAGGGTCCATACCTGATAGGCTTTAGCTTTTTACCTTCACCTTGCATCATGTCCTTGCTGATATACAACCAGACTTGGTCACCAACTTGGAAACTATGCTCCATCCGATGCTTGTCATGCCTTGCCTTGTATTTGGCTTGGCGTTTTTCCAGCTGTTCCTGTACTGCCTGGTGGATCTCTTTGATCTGTTCAATGAACCTAGTTGCCTTGTCCACATCACTGTGTCCCTCAATTGTGGTGTCTTTACCAAAGACAAAATCCAAAGGAGACCTTGGTGTGAAACCAAGACAGGTCTCAAAAGGAGATCTCTGTGTAGAAGAATGTTTTGCTCAGTTGTAAGCATGCTGCACATAACATAAATTTTCATCCCAAAGCTTAGGGTGTTTGCTACAATATCCCCTAAGTTGCTACAATATTCCCTAAGCAATTGGATCACTGTCCTGTTGACTAATTCTGTCTGGCCATCGGTTTGTGGATGAAAATTTGTGCTTTTCTTCAGTTTGGTGTCCATCAGTTCCCACAGACTTGACCAACAATTCCCAACAAATCGGGTGTCTCAATCAGATACAATGGAAGTGGGTAATCCAAAATGAAACCATACATGTTGAAAGAACAGTTTTGCAATTTGTTTAGCTGTAAGCTGTTTATTACAAGGTATTAAAATACACATTTTGCTAAACCTATCAACAACAACATATAGATAATCATGACCTTTCCTAGATTTAGGCAGTCCTCCAACAAAATCCATGGAAACACTTTCCCAAGGGTGAGAAGGAACTGTTAATGGAGTGTACAAGCTTAGTTTTCTGTTGCTGGGCTTGCTTTTAGCAGACATAGTACACCCTCTTACATACCTAGAAACTATCTCATTCATTTTTGGCCAATAACAAAATCTTTGTAGCTGTGCAACTGTTTTACTTACCTCAAAGTGACCTGATATTAGAGAAGTGTGTGCTTCTCGAATTATCTTTACTCTTTCAGTTTGTGGAATGCATAACTTCCCACAATGGTATAAGAGTCGGTCCTTTACATGATAATCGAATTTTTCTACTCGTTTTCCTTGACTTAAAGTTGCATATACATCTTTAAAGTCTATATCTTGAGCAAATTGTTCAATGTAACTCTCATGTAACACAGAATTATGCTTAAGTATAGCAGATGCATTTATAATGGGTCTATATAACATATCTGCAACTTTGTTATGTATGCCCTTTTTATATTTGATGACTAAATGAAACTGTTGTAGAAAACCCATCCATCTATAGTGTCTTGATTGCTGCAACTTAGTTTGGGAGTGTAGTTATTGAAGTGGTTGATGATCAATATGTATTACTGTCTCTTTGCCCATTAAGTAATGTTTCCACTTTTTCATACTCTGCACTAATGCATACAATTCTTTATCATATGTAAGATAGTTAACTATTGCAGAATTAAATGTCTCAGAATGATAACATATGGGTTTACCGTGCTGTGTCAACATTGCTCCCATGGCATAGTCATTGGCATCTGTTTGGATATCAAATGGTCTTTGAAGATCAGGTAGTGCTAGTACAGGCGTTGTACTAATCTTTTCTTTCAAGGTGTCGAAGGCTTTCTGTTGTTTGCCTCCCCACTGAAACACCTTGTTCAATCTTGTTAAAGCATGTAAGGGAGCTGCAATTAAGGAAAAGTTAGAAATTAACTTCCTCCAATATTGTGCTACTCCTAAGAAGCTTCTAATTTCTATAACAGATTTGGGTTTAGGCCAGTTTACAATGACTGCCACCTTAGAGGGATCTATCTTCAATTCACCACCCCCTACTATATGACCCAAATAATTCAAAGATGTTTTGCCAAATTCACATTTTGAAAGTTTAACATGAAGTTTTTCTCTTTTCAAAACATCTAGTGTCTGCTTAACATGCTTTAAGTGTTCTTCCCACATTTTGCTAAATATCAGAATGTCATGCATCTACACAATAACAAAATCATCAAGAAAAGGTCTGAGTACATCTTTCATTAATCTCATGAAAGTAGCAGGAGCATTAGTTAAGCCAAAAGGCATAACCAGCCACTTATACAATCCCTACTTTGTTTTGAAAGTAGTCTTCCATGTATCTTGTTCTGCAACTCTGCCCTGATGGTATCCACTATGCAAGTCTAGCTTGGTAAAATAAACAACCTCTTTCAATTGATCTAAAAGATCATCTATGCGAGGAAGGGGATAACAACTTTTTGATTGTTATCTTATTCAGTGCTCGGTAATCAATTCACATTCTCCACGAGCCATCTTTCTTTCTCACCAAAACGATTGGTGATCCACATGGTGATGTGCTAGGTCCGATGAACCCTTTCTCGAGCACCTCCTGCACCTGCTTCTTGATTTCTGCGTTCTCTAAAGCAGACAACCTGTACATTCCAATGTTAAGCAATGGAGCATCTTGCTTCAAAATAATGTCATGCACTATTTCCTTTTTGGGTGGCAGACCTTTAGGTTCTTGAAATAAGATATCATACTCTGAAACAACCTTTTCTAAATCATCTTGAGTTTAGCATTACAACCCTCAAATACATTGGTTTTATCAGGTTTCTTTTCCTTTACAACCATCAATAAGAATTGTTTGCATGAATTTATCATTCTTTTCATCTGCCCTAAGTTTATGAGAGTATAATTATTCTTAAGCTTATGAGCTCTTACAAAGTATTTGATTCCATCTTTAACAAGTAGATACATGTTCTTAGCTCTATAGAAAATAGCTTTTCTATCATACAAGTAAGGACTTCCTAAAACAATTCCACATATATCCAAAGGAATTATGTCTAACTCAACCTCATCTACAAATGCTGACCCAGAAGAAAACTTGAGTTTGCATTGTCTAGTCACTTGTAGTTGTGCTTTATCGTTCAACCATCCTAATGGGTATGGTTTCTTGTGAGGTGTAGTTACTAATCCCAACTTCTTTACAATTGCTTTAGAAATTAAATTTACTTGTGAGCCACTATCAAACAAAGTATAAATCTTTTGATGTTTGGAAATAACTCGAATCTGGAAAAGCTCATGTCTTTTTCTTCATCAATAGTAGATTGTGCAGAATTACTAGTAGATGCTTTAGAATTCTTACCTATTATACATGTGGCTACAATAGGCATTTCATCTCTTGAGTCTGACCCCAAATCTTTTTGAATAGCGGCAATACTCTTCTTTTTCTTGCCCTCGAACTTCTTAGGTCTCAGCTTTGGATGCAGAATCCAACAATGCTCATCATCATGCCCATCCTTCTTACAGTGAGTGCATGAATACTTGCTCTTCTGTGCAGTGTTCGGCTTCCTTGCTTTCCATTTCTACTTTGTTTTCTCCTTATTCTTGCTTGCAGTAGGTTGGGATGATCCCCCAACTTCTGGACTTCCATTATTTCCTCTAGCTTCCAGATGAGTAGCTTGAACAAATACCTCATCTATACTAGTGGGATTAAACATGAGGATAGTGTGCTTCATGTAGCTGTGTAGACCACCAATGTACTTCAACGGAGTCTCAAGTGAGTCTAATGAGATTCCTAGAATTAATTCTCTCTTTCTAAATTCTTGAGTGTATCCCTGTACACTTTGCCCTTTCAACTGTCGAAGATTTTGCCATCTCATCATGGCTTGTTGCATGTAGGCCAATGGATAGAACTATTTTTTGATTGCAGAAACAAATTCACTCCAAACAGAGATAGTTTTACCATGTCTCTTCATGTTAGCTTGGGTCTTGCCTTCCCACCAAACTAAGGCAGTGCCTCCAAGGCGTAGGCTTGCCAGCTAAATCTTGCTCTTGTCTGAGTTGATACTCTGCACTCTACAATAAACATCAATTTGTCTAATCCAATTGTCCAACTTTTCTGCATTCAACTCTCCATCATATATAGGTAAATCAAATTTAACATGTAGTTTAATCAAAGATGCCTTCTTTTTATGTTCAGGGCTAGTAGGAGGTGTGAGAAAGCTTTCTTCTTTCCCTTTTCCTTTTGAGTGGTCATGGAAGTGAGACTCATCTTCTCCTTTGTCTTGCTTAGAGCTTGATGAATCTTCATCCTTATGTTTTCTAAAGTTCCTATACATTTCCTCTACCATGGACTTCATGACTCTCCCAATTTTAGGATTAGTTTCGACCAACTCTCCTTCTCCTAATTTGAGCTTTGATCTAGTTAGCATTCAATAGCTAAATTCCAACACAAGCTTGTCTAACCTTAACATCCTAGAGCTCTGATACCACTTGATCTGAAAATCACTCGTGAGTGACCTCAGTTAATTAATTAATGAATGAAGGTATTACAGACTCATGTGCTGGTGTGTGTCTATGTTATCTTAGGCAACGGATCGATCAGATTGCAAAATATACAGACACTGGAAAATGGAAAACAGTAAGAGAATCACAGTAAGTAAATACAAGAACACAACAAATTAATAAGGAGTTCACCCAATCCTCATAGGCTACGTCTCTGGTCCAGCTTTTAGTGGTGGCCTTCTTTTTATTGTGTCTTTAAAGCAGACTTTTTACAATGAGGATCTCAATTTGAGTCTTCTGAAATAGATAATGCTTAGTAGGGTGGTTCTTGGATTCCCCAAGCCACTAGAGTGCATAGACTCTTCCTTACCAAGTCTCGAACTCAACTAGTCTGAATGGGGTGAGTCCAATCTGGTACCTAGTTCCTGACAGATATCCTCATAGGGATTGCTTGAACCTCTCAAGCCTTATGCCTACTTGATGCTAGCTTACTTTGCAGGTTAGCTCGACTCTCTGTTTTCTGCTTCTTGCTTCACTATTCTCTTCTTTCTTACAGTGTTCTCTTTGCTCTTGCTTTTTGCTCTCTATCTCCCTCCTTATTTATTTTTCTCTGTCTGTTCATGGCTTAAAGCCAATTTGTCTCATGATTGTTTGCTTCCTCTTCTGCCCCTTTGGATTGCCTGTTGTTCTTCGCTTGGATTTCCCTGCCTTCTGCATCATCATCACTATGTAACGTCTCACAGGGAAGTGGCCACTTGTCCTCTCATGAACTATGCTAGCACTTTCCTCAAACGGTTCGTTATTTCAGTTACGCTGTGTAATGACTCATCCACCAACTTAGCGGTCAAATTGGACTTCAGACTTTTATATGTCGTAGCTTAGTTCTCTCTTTAGATTGGTTTCTCATCGGGTGCAATCTCCGTCGTTAGATCTGGAGCCCCCAGATCCTATGGTGTTCGCTCTTATAGCGCGGTTGACTTGCTCGACCGTTAGCCCGCGATGAGAGGCGGTTTTCTCTCTCATCCACTGGACATGTGTTGTGCAATGTATGGAATCGCTCGTTCTCCGCCAAATCCACTTACTGCCCAAAATGCCTCTGATATTCCCCCGGTTTTGGAGCACGAGGCTCGCCTTTTGCTTTAGCACTTTCCCTACGGTTTCCCGGCTTCCCATGCGACTGAGTGCTCGGGGCTTTTCCTTCTCGATGGGTTTTGCCTAGTGATGCGCGATTAGCACATCAGAAACAACCTCCGTTTTCCGATCCAGACTTCCCAACAGCTAGTTTGCATCCTAGACGGTCTCCATGGGCCTCAGTTAGCGCACTTTGACCGAGGTCCTCGTCGTTCCTTGCTGCCTACAAACTGCCACTATCTAGAGGTATTCTTGATAGCTCTTTGTTCACAAGTTTTTGAAGTCTATCCTGATTTGATACAGTCATAGAACTTTGATAATTTTCATGGATCCAATTCGGATCAATGAGTCATTTGACCTTTCCCTATTTAGAACTAGGTTTGAAAGTGCACTTGATGATATAGTTCTAGATCCAGAGTTTATTGCAGATCTTGAAGTCCAAAAGGCAAATCGATCAATTGATGAGTATATTCTAAATTCCCCTCAATCATCCCTCACTACTGTTAAGATCCCTGAGCTTTTTGAAACAATCTCAACCCCCTTTAGTTCACCATTATTCCCTTCCACCTCTGAATTTCATTCCTCACTTACATTTATACCTTCACTTCCCCACCAACCAATAATTACACTTCAGTCACCCATTACTCCCAGTTCTCCATTAACTACTATATCATATCCTTGTACCCCAACCCCACTTCTTAGTCTTGCCCAACTTAGAGCCACGGCAAATAGATATGCTCCTCTTGTGTTACCTTCTCCACATGGTGCCATGCCACAAGATTAACAGAACAAAATTTTCCAATTTGATGGCATAGGAACTTACACAACACAACAAAATACAAACAAAATGACAAATTTCTTTGAATTGCATGAAATTGACATTGGGGATGTTCAAATGAGACTTTTTGCTTAGACTCTAGCTGGTGATGCAAGAACATGGTTTAGAGCTTTACCCGCTAATAGCATAGACACTTTAGAAGTATTTTATCAACAATTTTTAAATATATGGGAAAATAAAAAGAACCCTTTGCAAATCCTTTCAGAATATGAAAACATCAGGAGAGGACCAAATGAAATAGTCCAGGATTACTGTACCAGATTTAACAATATGTACAATCTGAACTCCATTCAGAAATCACACCACAGTAATCTGCAATCTAAATATGTACAGTGCAATATCAATTAATCTTAGACCCCCACCTGGCTTAGCTCTGATAAATTTTCCCGATGGGTTTGATACTGATATGGCATTCCAACTTAGAGAGAGAAATCCTCCAACTTTAGAAGACATGCAGAGTGTAGAAGCTAATTTGCTAGCAAAAAGAGCTAGGGTTAGGAATGAAAGGAGAGGACCCTTGAAAGATGAAGCTTCACCCTCTAACCTTAAAATAGATGCCCTAACAAAAGGAATGGAAAAATTGATAGATAGGATAGAGAACATTGAAAGGAAGCCTCATTGGGATAATCAACAAGCACCTCCGGTGAGAAATCCAAACTTTAGAAAGAATCAAAATCAAAATACTGGGAAAAATGGAGCTGATCAGAATATTAGGCCTCCTTTTTAAGAAAATTATGCTAAAACATCCAATTCAGAAGACCCCGAACAAGACACACAAATTAACTTAATGGGATTAAATGATGAGGAAATTGTCTTTTTGACTCAAGATGATCAAGAATTACATATGCTTCAGTAATTGCAGACCCAATCTAGAGAATCATTCGATTATAAGCAAGGGTATGATTCTGCTATCTTCGAAGTGCACAAACAATACAACTTGATGAGTAAAAAGAACACTAATACTCCTGACCAAAACAAGAAATTAGTACCAAATCAACCTAAGAAAATCAAAATAGCCCCAGTTACTAAAACTCTTGAAATCCTCCCAAGACCAAATCAGAACCCTTCTGGTCCGACCATTGTAGATATAACCCATGACCAACCCTCTAATGATCAATCATCCACTTCAATCCCCTCCAACGAGATAGTGGAGAAATATCCAAACACCATATTAGAAAATCCACAGAAAGATACTTCAAATGTAGAAAAAGAAGAGCAACCTACTCCAAATCCTGCTATCAAAATTCCAAAAAATCAAATAGAAAAAGCCCCTTTGCCTTTCAATTTTGGAGCAGAGGTGGCTAAACTGAAAATATCAGTTCCCTTAACAGAGCCGATTAAAAATGAAACCTATAAATCTCAAATAAGAAAAACCTTAAACTTCGTTGAGAATGAAGACTCTGTTAACTTGTTTGATGATCAACCTAAGCTTATCTTCGGTCCTGATGTTAATGGGAAACCATTAGAAGGAGGGATACCACCCTTTTATATTAGCCTTAACATTCATGATAACATCTTACACAATGAAATGTTAGATTTTGGGGCTTCACACAATTTAATGCCTAAATCTGTTATGGAAAAATTAAACTTGGACATCACTAGGCATTACAAGGACCTGATTTCATTTGATTCAAGTCAAGTAGAGTGCCTAGGGTTAATTAAAGACCTGTGTGTTTCCTTAGTACAATATCCTGCTAAGACCATTCTCATGGACATAGTTGTTGTTGATATACCACCTAAATATGGCATGCTATTGTCTAGATCATGGGGGGCTAAACTCCAAGGATCTTTGCAACTTGACATGTCATATACCACAATTTCAGTCTTTGGACATCCTAAAAAATTGTATAGAGAGACCCTAATGAAATATGTAGTGAGTATCTAGGATAGGCCTCAAAACTTTCCTATCTATTCCATGCATTCTGACACTGATTCTTTTATTTTGTATAATGCTAAACAAACACAAGAAACTACTGCAAACAACTTTATTTCAGAACCAAAAGAAATTATAGTTACAGCTCAAAATGAAATTGTCCAAACTCAATGGTTTTTAGATAAAAAAGATGATCAAGATACCTTAATCAATGAAAACTTTGTCCCGCTTAGACAGTAAGAATTATGAACATTAAATATTATGGCATCTTGAATTTTATAGGTCAGTGAATAGATTAGGAGCAGGAGCAGGAGTGTGGATTTACAATTTTGAGAATGATCACTTGGACGATCATGCTTATAGATTGAATTTCAAATCACTAACAACATGGCTGAGTATGAAGCACTTCTTTTAGGTCTCAAATTGGTTAGGAAGTTAGGAGCCATAGGAGTATCTATTATGGGAGATTCTGAGTTGGTTATAAAACAAATTAATGTTTTATATATGACCAAAGACCCTAGATTAAGTTTTTATAGAGGAACACTTGTAGAAATATTGAACACTTTTCTAGAAACTAAGCTTGCAATCATCCCAAGGAAACATAATATGCAGGCTCATAGTTTAGCAATGTTTGCCAGCACTTGTAAGTTACCATTCCAACCTAACCATTAGTACACTGCTGAGGTTAGGCACAGACCTGTTATCCCAGATAACTTAAAAAACAGGCAAGTATTCACTAATGAACAACAGATAAATAATTTTTTAACTTTAGAAGAAGAATTTGTAAATATTAATATAGATACTGACATAATGTCAGATCTTGATTTTAAAGATAAAATAGAAGATGAAGAAATAGATAGATTCCATCCCACTAAATTTATAAAATCAGATGTACAAAACCTAAAGCAAGTTGAAATTGAAGAGATAACTAACGAAGATTCTGAAATCATTAATCTCAAAGACAACTTTTTGCCCAAAAAATTAACCCCTTTGGAAGACTTGTTTGATTCAAATGATGTCCCTATAAAACCAAAGATGGAACCCTTAAAATCTGAAATAGAGGAGTGTAATATAGGTACTGAGGAAAGTCCAAAACTGATAAAACTTTCGAAGTCCTTACCTCCTACTGAAAATGTGAAATACCTTGAATTACTAAAGGAATTCCAAGATGTCTTTGCTAGGAGTTATGAGGACCTCAAGTCCTATGACACCAACATAATACAACACACCATCCCCATAAAAGAAAACCATAAAGCTTTTAGATAGAATCTTAAGAGGATTAATCCTATTCTATTGCCTTCTATTGAAAAGGAAATCAGAAGAATGTATGAAGCCAAGATAATAGCACCAATTAGGTTCTCTGATTGGGTTTGAAATTTGGTGCCCACAAGGAAAAAGACTCGTGAGATCAGACTTTGTGTTGATCTCAAGAATCTTAAGAAAGTTTCACTCAAAGACAATTACCCTCTTCCTAAAATGGGTCACATCTTACAAAGGGTAGTAGGGTCAACTAGAATCTCACTATTGGATGGGTTTTCTGGTTACAATGAGATTTTAGTTCACCCAGATGACCAGGCTAAAACTGCATTCACTAATCCTTGGGGCACATTCATGTATGTGAAGATGCTTTTTGGATTAAAGAATGCAGGGGCCACCTTTAAAAGGGCTATGGACATAGATTTTGCTAAGAAAATTCATGAATTCCTAGTAATATACTTAGATGATATCACTGTATTCTCAAAATCTGATAAACAACACTTAGATCATCTAAGGCAGGTCTTCATCAAATGTAGGAAGTATGGAATTTCTTAGAATCCTAAAAAATATTTATTTGGGTTAGAAGAGGGAAAATTGTTAGGCCACATAATCTCTAAAGATGGTATCCGAATAGATCCTGCAATAATTGAGGCCATCTTACAAATACAACATCCTAGGAGCATTAGGGAATTACAAGCCCTTTTAGGGAAAATAAACTTTCTTGGAATATTTATTTCTAACTTAGCAGAATTAATTAGATCATTGAACAACATGTTGAAGAAACATTCGACCTTGAAATGGACAGCTGAGTCTAAGAAGTCCTTTGAACATATTAAGCTAGCCTTAATGAAAACACCAGTTTTGATCAGTCCAAAGTTTGATAGGGATTTCATTATATTTTATTTTGCCTTAGAACACAAAATTGCTATAGTCCTATTGCAGAAAAATGATGAGGGTTATGAACAACCTATTGCCTTTTTTAGCAGAGCCCTGAGAGATGCCCCTTTAAAATACAATATAATGGAAAAGCAAGTTTTTTCTTTGGTCAAAGCTATCAAAGATTTTACATTTTACATTTTATATTCTCATGTAATAACCTATGTCCCAATGTAGTAGTCAAGGATATCCTAACTTAGGATGGTCCAGATGGAAAGAGAGGGAAATAGATTGCTACTATATTAGAATATGACTTGGAAATCAAACCAACAAAGTTAATCAAAGGCCAAGGTTTAGCCAAGCTCATGGATGAATCAAACTGTCAGGCCTTAGACATAAATTTTATTGTAGAAATGGATAATGGGGAGGAGATGGCGACTCCACCAATCAACCAGGCCTTTATTGAATCACCATGGTATGTTGATATCATATATGTTTTACAAAATCTACAAACTCCTCCTAAATTATCCAGGACCAAAAGCAAGTTTTTAAAAATGAAATATTTAAAATTTTGCATAATTGACAATGCTTTGTTTTGGAGGAATCATGAAGGTATCCTTCTTAACTATTTATTGAAAGAACAATCTGACAAGGTGTTACAAGTGTTTCATGTAGGTGACTGGAGGACATCTTTACTAGAAAACCATAGCTGACAAGATTCTTAGAGCCGGTTTCTATTGGCCCACTTTGTTTTCTGATGTAAATAAATCTGTAACCTGATGTCATAAATGCCAATATTTTGAAGGAAAGAAAAAGCTTTTACCCCTCCCCCTAAAACCAATATTCGTTGAAACACCTTTTCAATAATGGGGTCTTGACTTCATTGGTGAAATCCACCATCCTACCTCTATCCAACACAAATTGATCCTCACTACTATAGATTATTTTACCAAATGGATAGAAGCCATACCATCAAGACAAGCCACTGACACTGTTATAATAACCTTCCTTGAATTCAACATCCTATCTAGATTTGGGTGCCCAACCAAGATCATCATTGATAATGCAGCAGCCTTCAAATCTAAGAGAATGATTGATTTCTATAATAAGTACCATACAACTTTGGGCCATTCCATAGCTTATTACCCCCAAGGGAATGGACTAGCAGAGTCGTCAAACAAAAGACTGGTAAATATCATCAAAAAAATGTTAGAAGACAACAAGAAAACATGGAACAAGAAGCTAGTGAATGCCTTATGGGCAGACAGGCTAATCACAAAGAAATCCATTGGTACTAGTCCTTATCAATTAGTTTATGGAATGGAAGTTGTTTTCCCATCTTCCATGGGAACACTAGCGATGAAGCTGCTCCAAGAGTTGCAGGTTGAACCAAATGACATCTAAAGGAGAATCAACCAAACAATTCACTTACAGCAGACCAGGGAAGAAGTGTACATCAGATCTCAAGTTGTGCAGGAAAGGATCAAGAAGGCTTTTGATAAAAGGACTAAGGCAGAATATTTTTACCTGGGGGACAAAGTTTTGAAATGGGATTCAAGAAGAGAGGATAAAGGTAAACATGGGAAATTTGATTTCCTATGGAAAGGCCCATATATTATCTATGCTTTCAGAGGTAATAATGCTTTTTTCCTCAGAGAAATGGATGGCACAGAAGTAGAAGGAGGACCAATTAATGGTCGAATGCTTAAACACTACATTGAACCTAGTTTCTGATTTCACTAATCATTTGTACATATTTTGTTTTTCAAAAGTCTAGAGTGGATTGGATGGTGATTCTTTGGAGTTGAAGCCCGAAGTGAAGGCCCTAAGCTTCAAAAGTTTTACTGTCATAAATAGTAATAAGGTATAAAATTGAAAAGGGAAAAGTTGCAAAGTGACATCACAGTAATTTAGAAGGCCATTGATCTACAAGTTCTTGACATTTCACCAGGAAATGCCATCCCTAAGTGGAGCCACTGTTAGGTTCCTATACCAATAGGAGTCATAATTTTTGAATGGCTGAGATTAAAACTGTAATATGTACATACCTTTGCTTTCTGCAAATGTTTTCCATATTCAAAAATTCAAAAATGTAAAGAGGGTATGTCCTAAAAGAATAATTAAAGGACAAAAAGAATAAAAAGGTCAAAAAAAGATGAAAAATATGAACCCCAAGAAAAGAAAGACCATGAAAGTGAGCAAGCAAAAATACCACTACTATTTACTTTTTGTGCAAAATAAATGATTGTGTTTAGTTTGTAATCTTTTCCACAACCCATGATTGTCAAAATGTTTAAGCTTGTCTATTTCATGTTTCAATTTCATGTCCATAGATAGAGAATAAAATATGACCAAACTGTTTAATCTTGGCAGATAAGTAGATAGGTAGAGTAAATAAAAGGAGCTCAATTGTTTAATCTGAGCCCTTGGATGTAATAAGGTTAGATTTAGTTAGTTTACTATTGTAAATAAAAATAAAAATGTTTTATAAGGGTTTGCTAGTTTAAACGCACCCTAATAAATAGAAGTAAAAATGGTAGGATGAGTAGATGGGTAAGCATAAGAAAGGTTGCAGAATTTTGATGATTGATTAGACAAAAGCATGTGTATCATATTTTTCATCATAAAAGTTCCAAATGTGAATGGGCACTCAAGCATGAAGATGGATATCAAAGTCAATTAATTAATTTCCCTTATTCATTTCACCTTTTACTTAACTAATTTCCCAAAATAAAGATCAAAGTACTTAAAAACCTTAAGTCAAAGAGGCTCAGAGCATTTCTCTGACTTTTGGAGGGACTAGACCCTCGACTCAATGACTTATAGGCAATAAGTACTAAATCCTTTCATAAGCATTCATTCCCCCCCTTCAATTCATTCATTTTCCCTAAATAATATTCTTTCCTAAGGTTAAATCACTTTTACCTAGGAAAAGTATTTGTTCCCCTCACATAAATCATTTTCACATCAAAAACCCACAAAAAAACATTATATCCTAAGTTTTATCGGAAAGCATTAAAAACATGAAAATCATATGCTTAGGGCATGGTGCGCCTTCCACTCATTTAACTAAATTATTAACTTATTTATTAAATCCCTAATGAAAACCCATTTCCTGTATATATATTAACTCTCACAATATTAATCCCACCCTAGTTTAATTACACAAACTAAAGTTTTCTACCCCGGACCCACTAACTAATCGATCCTTGATTAAGTTAGGTAAAATACCCAATTAAATCCTGCCTGATACCTTAATCCCCTCCTTAATCTCTCATTAAAACAAAACTGTCGGGCCCCCCCATTACCTTTTGTGTAGCTCCATCGCCCGACCACCACACGATCTCTCCCCTCCCCATCTGACAGCCCGTGTTGATTCGGAAGGGCCTGAAATTTGAATGTTACCTGCCCGAAATGGGTTGTTTTCCGCTGGGCCCCAGAGGCGACGTGGAGCTCGATCAATGGAATCGCCCCCCCGCCCCCCCCCCCCCCCCCCCCAATACCGCCAAGCGCCCAAATGTTATGCAAAGAAAACCACTTACCGACAGCCCGCTACACGCCAAAACTGCCACTGTTCACTCCTCTACGTGACAAACAGCCACTGTTCACCCATACCCGCCAAATTGACTTTCACG
Organism: Pinus taeda; assembly: GCA_000404065.3. Taxonomy (NCBI): domain Eukaryota; kingdom Viridiplantae; phylum Streptophyta; class Pinopsida; order Pinales; family Pinaceae; genus Pinus; species Pinus taeda. The sequence continues at coordinate 46,519 of APFE031700850.1, read as the reverse complement.
CATAAATCCAAAAAAGCCCCAAATTATTGTTTTTATCATTTTTTCTAACTGTAAACTTCCATGCACGTGTCTGCAAACGTCCAAGCTGTCAACCCACGTACAATTGAACCCTGAAGATTCCATAAAGCTTCCAGATTGCCTTCCAACCTACTTGAAGTTTTTTCAATTGTTCACAATTGCCAGTTACCCAGTTCAGATCTAGTTTTCTTCAATTCCAGGTATTTAAGCCAGAATCCATTAAAAGCCCTGTTAATTTTCGAACCAGTCACTAAGTTTTCTTAATTGAAATTAAAGAGAAACTCTGATAACTTAAACCCACCTGGAATTGAACCACCATTATCTTAAAGACTAACAATTTACCTCCCCCATTCTCAAATCCACAAGAACTGAGAATGGCAGCCCCAATTGCCATGGATGTCAAACCCATCTCCACTCCTCACTTGGACCTGGACTACCTTCCCCTTGCTGATAAATATTTCCAAATCAAGGACACATCTATCCATGAATCCCCTCTCAAAGTATATTGTCGATACAGAGACCAATACCTAAACCATGCTGATAAAATATGTCTTTCAGAGTCTAATTTTCCCAAGTATCAATTCCTTGAGGTGCACATCTTTCCAGAAATTTTCCACTATTGCCATGCAAACTACATCCCCAGTCAAAGAGCAGTGATGTCCCCTGACCAAACCATACTTTTCACCATCATTGCCATGTCAATGAATGAAATGATACAACTTCAACCAGGGAAAAATCTAACCCCTATTTCAATTGGAGACCTACTAGACAGAGTCCCCAAGCTAACCATTGCAAAGCTTGCTGAAATGTTACAAAATTTTATTGTAGAAGTGAAACATATTCCAAAAGATCCTCCCCCATATATATACCATATTTTCTCAATTTGGCTAGAAAATTGTAGCAATGATATCTAGTATCTTAGGCTATACCACTAGTGAGTATATAGATGAAATCATCTTAGCCTTCATGTCCATTTTCACTCCAAGACAACCCCCTGCTGCATGTATGATTATGACAAGTTCAGAGCTGATAGGATGCAAACCCAATTTCTTCGGATGAGAAATGAGAGAGTATTCAAGTATTCCTCAATTTTGTACCACCTTTTTCTATATTACCAAGTTGACAAATTCCCCTTTACTCTCCAAAAGCTTGATACTAAAGGTTAACCTAGGTCAGTGATTTTATGGACTCCTTTGATCCACAAGTATGATTCACCATATCCATACACAGACTTCATAGATATTTTTGTACATCCTATAGTAACAATGATGATAGGCAGTCCTCATCCAAGAATTAGTTCTGATATCAGGAGGATCCTGCAGCTTTCAAAACAACACAAAGTGGGAGATTGGTACTTGTACCAAAATCAAACTAAAATCAGGATCTATGGCTGTGAGTTGGCCCCATATAAACTGCCTAGATACCTCCCAATGAGGTTATTTTCTCTGGAGTATTATAGGCAAATAATCAACTCTGATGAAGTACATTTTGTTAAAGCCAAAAAGAAGGCCCAGCTCAGAATCAAAGATCAACTAGGCCCCTTTGTGTGTAATAGTCGAGAAGCTAGAAAGGAAGCAGATCAAATCCTTCAGAGACTTAATCTAAAATAGAGCTTCATGTGGAGATATGATCCCTTGGACTTAATCTGCAACAGAAGACAGAAAAACAAGATGGCTCCCTACATTCACCATTGAATCCCTGAAATAGAAAAATATGCAAATCAATTGGAATGGGTGGAGAATACTTTAGTGGACAGGGATAGCACTGAAGTTTCTGTTGAAAATACTCTAATTGATCTAGAGAAAAAACTTGATGAAGGTTCTTTCTTGCAGGTTCCAGGAGAATCTCAAGCCAAAGGAGAATCTCCAGCATAAGGAGAATCACAGGCACAAAGTGAATCACATGAAGAAGAAGAATCTCAGGTACAAGAAGTGTCAGAACAACCAGACCTATCAGAGGAGTTAACTCAAACAGGTATACTAGAGCCCATCATGAGTACTCCCCCAATTCTGCAAACTCCTCTAAATGAGGAGAAAAGCCTCAAAAGAAATAGGGAAGAGGCCACTACTTCAGGCAAAGCAACCACACAGGCATATGCAGAGACCAGCTTGGTCAAAAGGCAAAGGATAAATCCTGTCTCTGAATAGGAATTCACAGAAGAAACAGTTTGGGCCACCAGCACAGAAAGAGAAGGAAGCAGACATGCCATTCCCTCTGGGGGCACACTAGAACCTTCCACATCACACACTCAGATGTTGGAAAGGCAACAGAGTTTTGAAGTGTCGTCATTCAGGATGCCAACTGACAAAGACCAAGACATCAGAGAAAGGTACAAGGACATAAAAGCCAAAAATGAGAGGCCAAAAGCCCAAACGTATGCACAATACTTAAAGATGGCACCTACCAATCAGACAAAGCTTATGTGAGCCTATTATGTGAAAGAAGGAAAAATGCAGATGACATTTATGAAGCCCATCACTCAGCAACCAAGAACAGCAGCGAACTTCAAAAAGATAGACTTCGAAGTACTAGCAAAGGATATTCATCCTATTGACCAGATTGAGCTACACAAGCAAACATGGGAGATGATTTACTCCACCTTGACAGGGAAAGCCATCACAACCCACCAATTGCAAAACTGCCTGAATAACATATCAACTCAGTTCCAATTAGATAAGGCCTCTTCACAGGCTAAAGACACCAGAATCAAGTCCTTAGAGGACTTAATCATTGAGTTGGGACACGATCCCAAAGATGTAAAGGCCATTGAAAAACTGATAAATAAGAAGAGTGATGACATAGCTGATTTGAAGAAGCAAATCAATATTCCACCATTACATCACCCACAAACAACAGATGTCCTGGAGACACAAAAAGGAAAAGAAGAGCGTATGGACTTGGTCCTAAAGGTAAATGACCAACTTAAAGAAACATAGAAGGAGTTAGACACATTGATTCAATCCAAACAAAGTGATTTGGCCACCACTTCTAGGACTGCCATTCCCATTGTTTCTACTGCAATTCCTTCAACATTGGCAACATCATTGGCACCCACAGCTCCACCTGCCATAGCACTGCCAATCACCACTGAATCGGTACTTCAACAGAGAAGACAACATAGCTAGCAAAAGCCATGGAGGATATTTCCATCCAAGAAACAGAGCTCAAAAGGTTAAATGAGAAAGTGGAAAGCTTAGAAACTGACCGTAAGCTTGCCCAAATTTATCAAAGAGAAGAAACACAGAAATCTCTAAGTATGGGTGAGAAGATCAAGGTCCTAGAAAAAGATTTAACTCTGCAAACACCACTAGGACAGACCAAGGAGATGCTCTGGGCCAATATCATTGACTCTGTCAATGCTATTTGAACATCAATTCAAGTTATATTTGAGCAGACTGAATTGGTGAAAGTGGCCACTGAGGAAATTCAGAAAGTAAGGGAAGATTTAGGAGACCAACCTGAGGATGCAAATCGACTCATCCACTTCTTGAACAGTAAGAACAAACATGAGCTTAATGAGCTTGTTGTAGAGGATAGGACTGAAGCCATCATAGAAGTCAAAAAGGTTCTTTCCAAAAGAAACCTTATGGTTAACTTAGAAGAAAAAGGCCATAACATGCAGGTGGCCATTGACAGATTCATGACCAAATTTCAAATTTTGAGGGACAAAGGCCTTCCCAGTCATATGGTCATCCATGATAAACTTATGACCCAATTGAACTACACTGATAGACTAAGGAAGTTGTCCAAGGAACAAGAAAGCACTTCAGGTATCAAATCCTTGCCAACTGGGAAAGTATTGTATGATACTTTGGAGAATCTTTTTTTTCTAGAGCATGAGGTGAAACATTTGTTTGTCACCAAGCCTAATTTTTCCAAATACAAAAAGGCAGATGAAATATACAGAAGAATGTTGAAGGTAAAGTTACCTGAGGATGAATGGTGGGAAAAAATGACAGATTTACTATAAGTTACCACAATAAATTTGAAAGCAGCCAGATGAAACAGGTAAGAGACAGATCAGCAGGGTCAAAGAGTAGCAGGTTAAAGAGTATGAGTGAAAGATTAAGGATAAAGATGATTATAGCATACAAATATTAGCTAGCGTAAAGGGCTCAAATCCAGCTGTAACAACCAGCACTACCACAATAAGAGGGACAACATGATACAGTTTTCCATATGTCCCTACCTTCAAGCTTGAAGATATTTGATTCCCTAGATTAAATCTCATATTGTTATGAGATACTTTGTAAATATTTTTTTTGTATAAATACTTCATATTTTGAAGTATTTAGGGTGGATTCAAAGAAATTTATGTAGACTTTTCTCTCAAATCAAAGTCCTATATGTATCAAAACTGGATTGGCTTGCTGGATCATGGAATAAAGCTCAGATATTTTTTAGGGTTCTTGTGTAAAGCGAAAATCAAATAAGTATTCTCTCATGTGTATTATTGTTTTTACTTATGTTTATTAATAATCATATGTGTTTCAATGAAATCTGAATGTTAAACTAGGAATGATATTTCAGAACTTGCTTAAATGCACTCTGTCTTGACTGTTTACATTCTTAATGTTTTATGCGAAACTATCTTAGCTGGGGAATTCTTAGCTGTTGCTTAGCTTCCATAGTTTTCCTTGTGGTCTATGTAGCAAAGGATTATTAATTTTCCTTTGTTGATGATCACCCTTTGTTCCTCATTCTGATCCTAGTCAAAGGATTCTTAAGTGCCCTTCACTGTGGTTAGAATCATTCCATCCATCATCCCTTGAAGATTTGCCTTTTTCTTTGTTAGCCTGCCCTGTGAACACTCCCTTTAATGATCTGATCCAGTTATGCTATCCTTTTATTGACTCCATAACCCAATGGCTTGAAGAAACCAGCTCTATCCATCTGTTCTAAGAATTCCACCACACAATCTTCAATCTAAAATCAAAACCCCCCTGAACACTAAGAACTAGCCCAAAATCTAATAAAAACATAGTTAAATCGTAAAGACAGAGCCCTATCTGGACTTAGGTTGGCTAGAACCTGAGTCTAAGAGATTGGTTTGTGGTTACCTTGGATTATTCCTTGTTTTGATAACTTCTAGGGAAAACTTCTGAGTGATAACAGAGTGAGCAGAGGGTAGAGAATGTTATGTGGGCCAAGGGTTGAGGAGAACAAAGATTTGAAAATAGGCTAAGAGGCTGCCAATTACAGTGAGCAGTAAGTTTTATTCTAAGTGTGGGTTAGAGCCTGCATATAATAAGTTTGTGCTTCCATCTCTAATGAGTGTCTGAGAAAGCTTGGGGGTTGGTGCCTCCTTCAAGTTGGTGCTTGAATAAATCCAAGGATTGAAAAGTTGGTGCTTGCAACAAATCCATGAAGTTGGTGCTTCAGATGGTGCTTCTGGTAGGACGATCAGGTGTGATTCATGTTATTCTACACACATATACCTTTCCAACAACGTAAGAAACACGTCAATCAGAGTCAATATTCAAAAGTTATGCCACTCAGAAGTTGACCTTCTTGTTTTCACACCTCTAGTTTGGGAGGATGTTGAGTCAACCCCCATTATTCATAGAAAAAGGGCTAGCCACGTGTTCTTTTATTTAAATGAATCTAGAAGATTCTATATTGTAACTCTATTTTAGAGTTGATATAGTCAAAATTAACCACTAGTAGGCTATTGGGTTTTGTTATATGGGGCACTAGGAGGAAGACGCATTGCATTTTTTCAAGAGACTTTTGTTCCATAGCTAAGAAAAGTTAGCCAGGAGAGATAAGAGGTAGAGCATACAGAGAGGATCTATGCACTGTAACATCCCACAAGCCATAGGCATTACTTCTTTGTACCTGTAGCCATATTTCCAAACTGAGAAAGAGAGCGAAGCAACCTCACCTTCTAGTTGGGTTTTCTCCCGAAAGGGTTTACCAAAGAGAATATCTTGTTTCTTATGTATGTGTTTAACTGTAATTCGATTTACACAGATGCACTAATTATAGTTAAATCCACAGATCTTAAAAATTTAATAAAATGTAGTAATGTAGAATTTTCATAGTTTTAATATAATATTATTAGGTCTGTTGTGACAAACTTTCCAGTGGAATATCCATGCCAATTTATGGATCAATTGCTATCAAAGTAGGTTCCTTGGGTATTTATGGATATTTGTAGGGGATCTAGGTTGGCGAGGTCGAAAATTATAAAACCCTAATCATGATCGACGAATTTTTAAATGAACCTCGTGATCCTGCAGAGGTGAGGTTTTCATGGCTTGAACAACAAGTCGAATGATCTGCATTTAAACATGAGTGCAACAAATTATAGATATAATCATATATACAGAGATGCAACAGAAATAGTACTTCATTTCATCTCTGTAAAATATTGAAATATGCTTACAAACAGAAATGGAAATAAACTAGCTAGGGTGATGGTAGCTTATCTCTAAGAAGAGATGTGGCGGCTACATGCCTCTGAACTATCTTACAATGAGGCTCGAAGGCCTATTTATTGTTGAGAAACAATGGAAAACCCTAAACATCCAAAAACCTAACCCTAGGAGATGGAAGTGCCAAACTATGGGCCACATTTTTGGTAAATTGGTACATCAACTTCCCAAGGTCGTAACTTTGGCATACGATCTCCATTTGACACGCTTAATACCTTGTTAGAAATATCTATCCGAGGACTACAACATTGGGAAGATAAACATCAGTCCAATGAGCCATGTTGCTCCCAGTTTTCCCAAAAAACGTCGTTTATGGCCTCAAAATGGCTCTGGAAGTTCAGGACTCAAAAAAATGCTAAAAATCGTAAATTGTGCTACTATTAAGGAAACTAAAAAACTGGAAGAACAATGGTGGGTGTCCAAGTGGAATTGGTCGGTGGCCACCAATATCCACCTAGATCATTCCTCCCCGCTTAGGAAGCAATGGTCCCCATTGCATTGAGTTCCTCCATGAGATGAGGAAACTTCTGTTGAACTTGGTCCTTGGTGGGCCACTTGCCCTAGTGAAGGAGTTGGCTTGCTTTGACAACTCGATATAGTTGGATCTTCTACTGGTGAGTGTGCTTGATCTGTGTGTCCATGATCTGATCAGTTGTAGCTTCTTCCATGCAATCTAGATTTAACTCTGTTGGTGTGAGCTATTCTGTAATGTTGGATGTGTCTAGTAATGGTGGAAAGTATAGCCAAAGGCGGTCCACATTGAACACTAGGTGCAGGCCAAGGAATGGGGGAATCCTGAGCTCAATTTCATTATCTCCCATAGCCTTGGTAATGGTGTAAGGACTATATTGGAGTGGTCTGAGTTTCTGATAGGCTCCGGTAAGGCGTTCCTTCTGCAAATTCAACCAGACTTTGTCGCCCACCTGAAACTTGTGTGGCACCCGATTTTGATCATGTCGTTGCTTGTACTTGGCATTTGATTTCTCCAAAATTTCATGGACTTGTTGGCGGATATGTTTGATGTTCTCAATGAAGTCGTTTTCCTTATCTGTTTCAGACTGGACATGAGCCGAATCTGCCTAAGTAGCTGCAAATGGCATGGCTACATCAATGGGACATAGTGGCTGGAATCCCAAGCCCACCTGAAAAGGGTTGTGGCCAGTCGAGTTGTCGAGAGCCCGGTTATAGTTGTGTTGAACATAGGGGAGGCTCTCATCCCATGTGTGTGGATACTTTGAGTTGTACACATGTAGATAGTGTACAATCATCCTGTTGACAACCTCCATATGGACATCCGTTTGGGGAGGGAAGGCTGTGGACCTAGTGAGTTTGATGTCCAACATTGACCAGAGACTGGACCAAAATGTACTGAGGAACCTACTATCCTAATTTGAGATGATAGACTGTGGGATCCCAAATTGTACCCACACTTGTTCAAAACAGAGTTTAGCAGTGGCTTCTACTGTGAAATTCTTCTTGCAGGCCGCCATAATGGCCATCTTTGAGAACCTATCGACGACCATAAAAACACAGTCATTTCCATGTTTAGTAGAAGGAAGGACCTACATGTAATCCATGGAGATGGATTCCCAAGGTCGACTAGGGGTAGGCAACGGAGGATAGAGGCCTTGCTTCTTGATGGTCAGTTTCGCAATGGCGCAGGCAGTGCAAGATCTAATGTACTTCCTGAAATCCTGTCGAAGATTCGGACAATAGAAATACTTCTACAGTACTGCCACAATTTTTGCGACCCTAAAATGCCCAATAGCCCGACTGTAGTGTGCTTTCCAAATCATCTTGGCAGGCTAGCTTGAAGGAACACAAAGGTGACCCAGGTGGCATAAGAGGGCATGCTGGAGGTGAAAATCTGGAACATCTTGACCCTCCAAGAGTGTCTGGTATGTGCGGTTGAATTTTTGGTCACTTTTGAAGAGAAGTGGCCAATAAAAACTCTCATGCCCACAGGAGTTGATCATGGTGGTTAACACCATGATCAGTGGTCAACTGAGGCAATCTGCAACATTATTGGTGTTGCCCTTTTATACTTGATATTCAAATGGAATTGTTGCAGGTATGTGGACCAGTTCTGATTGCAATCATTCTACAACTTCCCTTGCATCTATATGAACTGCAGGGGCTGGTGGTTTGTGTGGATGAACATTTCCTTCCCCAAAATGTAATGCTTCCATTGGTGGCAGGCCTGCACAATGGAATACATCTCTTTGTCATAAGTGGGATACTTCCGGACTGTGTCTGAAAGTGTCTCACTGTGATATGCCATTGGATACATGTATTGAGTAAGGACTACCCCAATAGTATAGTCAGAGGCATCTGTCTCAATCTCAAATGGTTGTTGCAATTCTGGCAATGCAAGCACCGGGGCCGAGCAGAGGTGGTGTTTCAACTTTGTGAATGCCTTTTGTTGAGATTCAGACCAAAATAATTTTGCCTTCGCTCCTCCCTTGGTGACTTGACTGAAGGGCTAAGTGATATGATAAAATCCTAACATGAACCTGTGGTAGAAGTTGGCAAGACCCAAAAAGCTCCAGAGCTCTATCAAAGTGGTTGGAGATGGCCAATCCTGAATGACTTGGATCTTGGATGGATCCACATGCACCCCCTATTCATCAATAATGTATCCTAGATACTAAAACTGGTTCATGCCAAAAGTGCATTTCTCCAAATTGGCACATAAATTGTGTTGTTGCAGTGTTTGGAGAACCCGTTGGATGTGGTGGAGGTTCTCTTCCCAACTTTGGCTGAAGATCAAGATATCATCCAAGTATACCACTACAAATGAGTTGGTGAATGGCCACAAGATGTCATCCATTAGCCTCATGAAGGCTTCAGGAGCATTTGTCAACCCGAAAGGCATAACCGACCATTCAAAAAGGCCCTCCTTAGCTTTGAAGGCAGTCTTCCACACATTGGAGGGTTGGATTGGTACCTAGTGATATCCTGACTTCAAATCGATCTTGCTAAAATATTTTTCCCCTTCAATTGGTCTAGAAGGTCATAAATATGTGGGATTAGGTACCTATTCAGGACAATGATCTTGTTCAGTGCCCGATAGTCAATACAGAGTCTCAAAGTCCCATCCTTCTTCTGTACCAACATGATTGGGCTCCCACAGGGCGATGAACTCGATCGGATGTGATCTTTCTACAAAAGCTCTTGGATCTGCCTATTGATTTCATTGTTCTCTAGAATGGAGCGTTGATAGATTGGTCCATTGGGCAGTGGCGCACCTGGGGTCAATTCGATGGAGTGCTTGACCTAACAGTGTAGAGGAACCCCTGCTAGGGAGGTGAAGATGTCCTCGTACTCCTCCACGACCTTTTCCACCTGTAGTTATCATGCGGAGGGGCACTGACTGGAGGTCGTGGCCACGGTCTTATTATTTCCTTGAGGGCGTATCATCAGGAAAAGAAATTTCCCGGTTTTGGAAACGAGCTTACTACATTGTTTTGCAGTAACCAAAGAGATGGCGGTAGGCGATGCTACCTCTGGTATCCTATACAACTTATTTCCTAGAGTAACATTAACAGCATGAGGCCTTGATTCATACATAGCATGTCGCTTCCACAAGTATGGTTGGCCTAATAATACATCACAAACATCAAGGGCAGAAACGTCACACAATACATCATCCTTGAAGGGCTTGATGTTGTATGGAAGATGACACTGTTGGCTCACGTGAAGATCCCGTCCTTGGTGAAGCCACCCAATGGTGTATAGTTGTGGATGTGATGTGGTCAGTAAACGCAGCTACTTCACAACCTCTGCTGAAATGAGGTTCTTTTGGTTCCCGCTATCGACAATGAACTATAGTGGGGAGCCCTTTACCCATGTCTAGGAGTGGAAGAGGTGCTCCTCCTCCTTTGGATCTTCAGGTTCCTCCTTTTGGATCTTCGTGGTGGCAACAATGGTGTTCGGCTCTGCATCGATAATCTGCTTCCTTTTGTCATTCCCCTTGTCAGGTTTTGACTCAGATTCAGAACATGCATCTGATTCTGAAACCTTTAGCTTGGCCACCAGTGACTGCTTGGCCTGACACTCACTTGTGTTGTGAGTGGAGCTCTTATGGAACTCACACCACTTTCCCATGTCCTTTTTTTCTTGAGGGCCTCTTCGAGCAAGATTTTGATAGGATCTCCTACCACCTCATCTTTCTTTTCATCCACCATGGGAGGCCGTCAAGATTTGCGAGGCTGGTCTTGTAAAGGTTCGACCAATTCAAGCCCTAACTCCTTATATCCCAACCTCGTTGGGGACATGCAAAGAAAGACAGAGAAAGAGTAGAACCCTCTGATACCAGTGATCCAGATTTAAACTGGAATGCAACAAATTACATATGTAATCATACATACAGAGATGTAGCAGAAATAAGACTTCATTTCGTCACTGTAAAATACTGAAATATGCTTACAAACAGAAATGGAAATAAACTAGCTAGGGCGATGGTATCTTATCTCTGAGAAGAGATGTGGCAGCTACATGCCTCTAAACTGTCTTACAATGAGGCTCAAAGGCCTATTTATTGTTAAGAAACAATGGAAAACCCTAAAAATCCAAAAACCTAACCCTAGGAGATGAAGCACCAAACTATGGGCCCCGTTTTGGGTAAATTGGTACATCAACTTCCCAGGGTCGTAACTTTGGCATACGATCTTTGTTTGATGCGCACAATACCTTGTTAGAAAGACCTATCTGAGGACTACAAATTTGGGAAGACAAACATTAGTCCATGGACCCATGTTTCTCCTAGTTTCCCCAAAAGACGTCGTTTAGGGCCTCAAAATGGCTCCGGAAGTTCAGGACCTAAAACTGCTAAAAATAGTAAATTGTGCTACAATTAAGGAAACTAAAAAATTGAAAGAACAATGGTGGGGGTCCAAGTGGAATTAGTGGGTGGCCACCAATATCCACCTGGATCATCGTGGATATAAACCACAATGTAAACGTCGTCATGGTGGCCCTTAGCAATAAGTTGGGGATATTTGGAGCAGATGGGAGTTCGAATGCAAAGGACAAATCAGAAGGGGGATTGGGAGACTAGGTAGACACATAGAACCAACCGAAGAAAGAACCCAAAAAAGATCAACCCAGTTTGAGTGTCATTAATCAATCCCTATTCAAAATGGAAGAAAAATTCAATATCAATCCATACCATGGCAAGATCGATGCTCTGAAGCTGAACCACTTGTTGCATCAATTGGAAGCTTATTTTAGTGTTCATCAGATAGAGGAAGGGAAAAATATCTCATTCACGTGACTGAAATTAGAGGGCCATGCATTGACTTAGTGGGAGAGCCACATGGAAACCATGAGGTTGGATGGAGAACCTCTGGTGACTAAGTGGGAGGATTTCAAAACCATCATTATGTCACAGTTTTATCCCATTGGTTATGTGGAGGACCAGTGGATTCGGTGGCATTACTTTAGGCAAAATTCAGGCCAAAGCATGTAGGAGTACAACACAAAATTTAGAAATATGGTTATAATGTTGAGTATCTCTCCAAAGAACCCATATGTACTCCTCAAGTATTTTGGGGGTTTGCACTGCCATCTGCGTGAGAAAGTGATGTTGCTCAAGCCAAAATAGGTGGATTATCATTGTGTATATGCACAATACCTGGAGAACATAGGCCTAAAAAGAGCACAATCGAGTGGATCGAAGCAGAAGGAGCAACATGAAGCTTTTAAGGAGGGGAAGAAGAAGCAAAAAAGGGGAAAAGATAAAAATACGACAGCCACAACACACAAGTGAAAAGATCCTAGAAACCACTGCAACATTGATGGCCATATAGGGGATAAGTGTTAGAAGTTGCATCCAAAGCTAAACCCGAAGAACAAGAAGAAATACAATAAGAAGAAGAATCTCATGGCCATTGATTTGAGCAACCAAGTTGAAAGAAACTCGAGCGTGGTTGAGAAGATAATTTGTACATTACTACAAAAGGAGGTGAATCTAGGTAGCCTTTAACAATAGGAAAAGAAAGAAATGACCAACTCTTCCATATAAAGATACAGGTCAATAAGACAAAGATTGATGCTATGTTTGACTTAGGATTGCAAGTGAATCTCATTGTAGTAGAGCTGGTCAAGAATATCGGGCTAGAAGTTCGTGATCATCCAAACCCATATCAACTGGGATGGGTAAATAAGGATGCAGAGTTGAAGGTAACATAATAGTGAAAAATTAGATTTGTTATCAGTGTTGATTTTATTGATGAAGTAGATTTGGATGTGGTTCTCCTTGATGTATGTGGAGTCATGTTTGAGAGTCCATACATGTACATGCATGATGCAATATTCACAAGGAGAGCTAACTAGTACCAGCTCATCAAGGATGGAAAATCGTTCATCATCAACACACATAAAGGAAATTTGTAAATTTCACTGGTAAGTGGCAACCAAGCCAAGAAAATGATTAGTTCCAACAAGAATTATGTTTTATTATTTTTAAGATAAACTCAATTTGAAGAGGATTCAATAAGAGGTAAGGAATCCCTGGAGGGGTGTACAAAGAAATGAAAACAACAATTGGAGGAGTTGTTACAGGCATACAATGATGTGTTCTGAGAGCCTAAAGAGTTACCACCTAAGAGAGAAGTGGAGCATGAGACCCAACTATTGCCAGACTCCCCATTGCCAAATATTGGGTTGTACATGCAATGTTTTATGGAAGCAAGTGAGGTGAAGAAACAGTTGCAACAACTGTTGTAATAGGGTGTCATTCAACTGAGTACATCACCATGTGGGTCACCCATCATCATTGTTCTAAAGAAGGATGGGACTTGGTGGATGTGTATAGATTACAGGGCGTTGAACAAAATCACACTCAAGAACAAATACCCCCTGCCTAGGATAGACGATATGCTAGATAAGTTACAACAAGAAAATGACTTCACCAACTTGGACTTGAAGTTTGGATATCACCAGGTTCAAGTCAAAGAAGAAGATACATGGAATATTGCCTTTAGAACCAGGAAAGGTTTGTATGAGTGGTTAGTTATGCCATTTGGCCTATGTAATGCACCAGCTACATTTATGAGATTAATGAATGATGTACTATGCCATTTTATAGATTCATTTGTTATTGTTTATTTGGATTATATATTGGTATATAGTGCTACCTAGGATGAGAATATGTCACATTTGATGTAGGTGATGGAAACATTGAAAAAACACCAGTTTCTAGCAAATCTCAAGAAGTGTGAGTTTGCGCAGCAATATTTGGTGTATCTGGGGTATGTGATCAGTGGACGAGAAATGAAGATATATATTTCCAAGATGGAGGCCATCATGAAAAGGACAGTGCCTACTAATTTTTTTGAGATTAAGAGTTTCATTGGAGCAACATAGTACATGAGGAAGTTCATAGCCTCATTTTCAACGATAGCAGCACCGCTCCATGCCATAACAACAAGTGGCAATAGTTTCCAATGGGGAAAATGTCAGCAAAGGGATTCAAAGAGGTAAAGAAGAATATAAGCCAAGCACCAGTTCTCACATTACCAGACTTGTAGCGACACTTTGAAGTGGAGACAGATGTGAGTGGGTATGCTATGGGAGTTATCTTGACGCAAGGAGGAAGGCTCGTTTGCTACCATCCTGAAGTAATTCATGGGGTAGTTCTTAACTACCCTACCTACGATAAGGAGCTCTATGCCATGGTGCAAGATGTGAAGAAGTGGAAGCATTATTTGATTGGAAAAGAGATAGTAATCCACACAGATCACCAACATTTATAGTACTTGCAGGTTGAGAGTAAGCTACCATAGACTAGGAATTACAAGTGGATGGGATTTTTGCAGCAATTTCATTTGGTGATCAAGAATAAGAAGGGAAATACAAATAAGTTGGCTAATTTCCTTTCAAGGTCACCCAAATCAAAGATTACAACTTTTGGGACTCTTATGCACGTGGATCCATTCACCCATGATGCATACAGAGAGGCATATTTAGAGGATGAGGACTTCAAGGAGGTATATCAGCAGTTGTAGAGTCATAGTCATGTGCACGATGGTGACATCACCATTGACTACCATCTCCAAGATGGGTTACTCTACAGGCTAGATAAGCTACATATTCCTAAAGGTGAGCATTTGCAATTGATTAGAGAGGCTCACACCTCCAAGGTTCTAGGAAACTTTGGTGTATTGAAGACTGTGGCTAACTTGCAGAGGTATGTGCATTGTCCCAAGATGAAATATAAGGTAGTTAGGTTCATAAGAGGGTGCAAGCTTTGTTGTACAAGAAATCCTAGCAACAGGAAATAGGGTCTATATCATCCCTTACCTCTACCTAGTCATCCTTGGGAAATAATTTCCATAAACTTTGTGGGAGGTTTATTGACAACTAGGAAGGGACATGACTACCTGTTTGTGGTATTTGAGAGGTTCATCAAGATGTCTGTTCTGATGCCTTATAAAAAGAACATCAATAGACATAAGCAAAAAACTTATTCTTTGGATAGGTCTAGGTGCACTTTGGGATACCAAGGAGAATCAGTTCATATAGGGGCACAAGATTTTTCAGTGCATTCTAGACTGCATTGTGGGAGAATATGGACACAAAGTTGAAGATATCTACAACATTCCATCCAGAGACAAAAGTAGTCAACCGGAATTTGGTGTAGCTTCTGAGGAGATACAACCAAAAGCATCCGAAGACCCGAGATGAAAATCTGGTATATATAAAACATTCTTATAATAGAGGAATCCAAACTTCTATAGGAGAGTCCCCATTTGAGACTTGTTTTGGATATTTTCCACCTTCACCTTTAGATATTGCATATGGAAAGTGAGGAGGAGTGAGGGAAGATATTACATGCGATGCTTTAAGGGTTGAAAATTTTATAGAGAAGATCAGGTAGATCCATCTATAGGTACAAGAAACACTACATAAATCACAGGAGAAGTATAAGGCCAGGCATAATCAACACGAAATAGAGAAATCATTGAAGGTGAGAGACAGAGTATGGCTACAGTTGAACAAGGAGAGGCTGCAGGGGCCTGGTAAGAAAATCAAGGCTATAAGGTATGGTACCTTTGACATACTGGAAAAGGCGGGTGATAATGCCTATCAACTCAATTTACCACCATATATGCACATTTACTTAGTTGTGAATGTGGAGAATATGAAAATCTATGAGCCTTCCATGCTAGATCAGGAAGAGGAACATGGCCTACCTTTTGTGGAGGATTTGGCACCAGATGCTCATGCAGAGTTGAAAAAAGATACAATTTTACAGAAGAGGTCCAAAAATACAAGGCAGGGGTAGCATAACCTTTGGCAGATTGGGTTAAAGGGACAACTTCCAGGCAAAGCTAAATCGTACACCAGAGAGAAGGTGGAGGAAAAATTTCCTTACCTCATTCAATAAAGTCTTTTTGGGACCAAAATCCTCCCAAAATGCAAAGGTGTGATCCAAATTGGATCATTATATTATTTTTTATCCATCTCGATGCATTTGGAGTGGAAAAAGTGGAGGAATTCACTAATGAGGTCGTTTTTAACCAGCAGGACCCAATTTGGCAAAATGGGGTCTGAAACCTTTCGAGAGTGTTTTGAGTCATCAAACAACTTTTTTTGGGGGTAAAACTTTGCCGCTTTAGCACAACACCTTTCCATGTTATTCTACACACAGAAACGTTTCCAAAAACACAAGAAGCACACCAATCTAAGTTTGTATGCAAAATTTATGCCACTCAGAAGTTGACCTTCCTGTTTTCACACCTATAGTTCAAGAGGATGTTGCGTCAGCCCCCACTATTCATGGAAAAGGGGCTAGCCACGTGTTTTTGATGTAAACGAATATAGAATATTCTATATTGTAACTCTAGTTAAGAGTTGATGTAGTCAAAATTAACCACTAGTAGGCTATCAGTCCGTGTTATAACCAGGACACTAGGAGGAAGCGACGTTCCATTATTTTAAGAGAATTTTGTTCCATAACTGAGCTAAGATAACCAAGGGAGATAGGAGGTAGTGAAAACGGAGAGGATCTATGCACTATAGCAGCCCACGGGCCATAGACATTACTTCTTTGTACCTGCATCCATATTTCTAGATAGAGAAAGAGAGCGGAGCAGCCTCACCTTCCAGCTAGGTTTTCTCCCGAAAGGGTTTCCCAAAGAGCATATCTTGTGTCTTATGCCTGTGTGAGCTTATTTTGTCATTCTCTATTTTTTTCGTAATTTCCATTCACATGCATGCACTAATTACAGTTAAATCCACAGATATTAAAAGTTTAATAAATTGTAATAGTGTAGAATTTTCAGAGTTTTAATATAATATTATTAGATCTATTGTGATGAACTGTCCAGTGGAATATCCACGACAGTTTATGGATCAAGGTGTCTGCAAAAGGAGGGAGTTGGTGCTTCCTGCTAGTGGGTGCTAGCAAACAATCAAAGGGAGTTGGTGCTTCCAGTGAGTGGTGGCTCACAAATAGATTGATGTAATAGAGTAGGTGCTCTTATTTATACATCAATAACAACAAAAGGCTTTGGTGGTCTTTTCCTGAAAGGGTTTCCATGTAAAAAAATTGTGTCTCATGTGTTTGTTGCCCATGACGTGTATCCTTATATTGTTTGATTTGGTTGTTGTTATGGTTTTTTAATGGTTGCTCTCATATAATGGATGCCAAGTTTGAATGAGTAAAGGTACATTGGCATAAAAGTTTAAATTTTCCTTAATATTGATTCAACCCCCACTCAATATTAACATTGTTTCCAACATTGTGAACCTAACTACATGTTCTAACATCTTGGACCAATACTCATAATTACAAGTTGGCCACTATCTTCCTTACACCAAAGTTCCCTGCAACCTTAGAGGTGTGAGTCTCTCTGATTAGCTACAAATTCTCATCTTTAGGGACACATAACTTATCCAACTTGTAGAGTAATCCATCTTGGAAATGGTAGTCAACCATGTTGTCACCACCGTGCACATGACTTTGAATCTGCAATTGCTTAAACACCTTCTTGAAGTCCTCATCCTCTAAATATGTCTTTGTATGCATCATGGGTGAATGGATCCATGTGCATTAGAAAGAATGTCGGCTAACGCATTTGTGCTACCCTACTCATAATTGATCACTAAAAGAAAATGTTGTAGAAACCCCATCCACTTGTAGTGCTTGGTTTGTTGTAGCTTACTTTGGGCTTGTAGGTACTACAACAGTTGGTGATATGCATGGATTTTTGTCTCCTTTCCCATCAGATAATGCTTCCACTTCTTCACAACTTGCATTAGGATATAAAGTTCCTTGTTGCAGGTAGGGTAGTTAAGAACTTCCCCATGAAATATTTCATAATGGTAGCGTGTAGACCTTCCTCCTTGCATCAAGACTACTCCCATACCATAATTACGCACATTTGTCTCCACTTCAAAGAGTTATTGCAAGTTCAGTAATGCCAGAATTGATGCCTAGTTTCTATTCTTATTTAACTCCTCAAAGGCTCTCTGCTAACCCTTTCTCTACTGGAAACTATTTCCACTTGTTGTTATGGCATGGAGTGGTACTACTACCATTGAAAATAAAGCTATGAATATCCATAGGTATTGTATTTCCCCAAAAAAAATCCTAACCTTAGAAACATTAGTTGGCACTGGCCATTTCATGATGGATCCATCTTGGAAATATCTATCTTCAACTCTCCTCCACCTATCGCATACCTCAGATACACAAAATATTATATTGCAAACTCACACTTCTTGAGGTTTTGCTATCAATTGGCATTTCTTCAATGTCTCCAACACCTGCATCAAATGTGAGATGTGCTCCTCCTAGGTAGCATTATATACTTGTATATTATCTAAATAAACAATAACAAATCAATATATAAAATGGCACAATATGTCATTGATTATTCTCATAAATGTAGCTGGTGCATTGCATTGGCCTAATGACATGACCAACCACTCATACAAATCTTGCCTAATTTTGAAGGTGTTTTTTTAGTATCTTCTTCTCTAACTCAAACCAAGTGCTATCTATACTTTAAGTCCAACTTGGTGAATTATTTCACTTGTTCCAACTAATCCAACATATTATCTATTCTAAGCAAGGTGTACCTCTTCTTGAGCATGATTTTCTTCGACGCCTTATAATCAATACATATCTGCCAAGTCCCACCCTTCTTTGGAACAATGGTGATGGGTGACCCAGATTTTGATGTACTAAGATGAATGACACCATATTCCAATAATTGTTGAAACTATTTATTCACTCGCTTCTATAATAGACCGCCTATACAACCCAATGTTTGGTAATGGGGAGTACGGAAATAGCTAGATCTCATGCTCCACTTCCATCTTGGATGGTAATCCTTTAGGCTCTTGGAACACTTCCTATATGCATATAACAACTCTTCTAGTTGATGTTTCTATTTCTTAGTACACCCCTCTAGGGATGCCTTTCCTCTTAGTGACTCTTCTATAAACTCATTTTCTGTTTAAAATAGTAAAACATACTTCTTACTGGAATTGATCAATTTCTTAGTTTGGTTGGCACTTACCAGTGAAATTTTTTACTTACCTTTGTGTGTGTTGAGGGTGAACGATTTTCGGTCCTTGATGAATCGATATTGGTTGGCTCTCAACATGAATATTTCATCTCACATCTACATATAGAGACTTCCAAACACCGCTTCACATATATCAAGGGGAAACACATCTCATTCTAGTTCATCGATAAAATCAAAATTTATGGAAAATATAATTTTACACTTTTTTTTAGGCTTCAACTATGCATCCTTATTTACCCATGCCATTGGATATGGGATTGGATGATCACAAACTTCCAATCCTAGTTTTTTGGCCAACTCTGTTGCAATGAGATTCTCCTACAATAATAAGTCAAATAGAGTATCAATTTGTCTTCTTGATATGTATCCTTATGTGGAAGAGTTTGGTCATATCTTTCTCTTCTTGTTGTTGAAGGCTACTTAGATCCACCTCCTTTTGCACTAACGTATAAACAATATTCTCATCTACAAATGAGTTTCTTTCAACCAAGTTGCTTGAATCAATGACCATGAGATTCTTTTTCTTATTGTCTTTCTTTGTGTTCTTTAGGTTAAGCTCTGGATGCAAATTCCAACACTTCTCCTATGTGTGACAATCAATGTTGTAGTGGTTGTAGTGGTAGCTGGGATCTTTGCATTAGTGTTTTGTGGCTACCATATTTTTATATTCCCCCCTTTCCACTTCTTCTTCCCCTCCTTACAAACGTCTTTTTTCTCCTTCTAATTCGATCCAATTGATTTCCCTTTCTTTAGGACTATGTTTTCAAGGTATTGTACGTATACACAAGCCTTGTCCACCAATATAGGCTTGAATAGCATCACTTGCTTCTACATATGGATCTGTAGACCCCCTAAATACTTGAGGAGTGTTGGGTGTGTTATATTCTTTCCACGACTAGTACCACACCCTTATTCGTTGCACCAGGTGCATCACCCCAGATTTTTTTTTTTCCTAATGCACACCCAAGGATGGGGGGCGGACCCAAATATGGTGGGAGGAACTACCCATTGTTTTGTGCATGGATTTTGCACATGGTTTTGGACATGATGGTTTTCTGCCCAAGGTATTTTGAAGATCTAGTCAAGGGAGCTACGGTTATGTTCTAATCTAGGTTTAGTGGATTGGGGATTATGAATGCTTCAACATGTATATATATGTATTATAACATTGAAAGGAACATAATGAAAAATCAATCTGGTAGTCCTGATTTTTGGATCCAGGGAAAATCTCTGTGTATTTGTTTTATGTTCTCGCCATTGTATATTTTATGTTTTAGGAATTTGTTTTCAAGCAATTTTTGTACAGGGTTAAAATCTACAAGGAGTACATATGGGTTCTTTGGGGAGATACCCAAAATTATGGTCATATTTCTAAATTATGTGTTATGCTCTTGTACACTCTACCCATACGTCTACCTAACATAGTTCCATTGGATCCACTAGTCACCTACATATGTGATAGGGTAAAATTGTGACATTGTGAGGGTTTTAAATTCCTCACACTTAGTCACTGGAGGATCTCCCCCAACCCTCAAGGTCTTCATGTAGTTTTCCACCAGGTTAGGGCATGGCCCTCTAATTTTAGCCACCAAAATGAAATCTTATGTTCTTCCTTGATATGATGAACACTATTATACACTTCTAATTGCAATAACTGGTGATTTATATTCAAAGTGTCGATCTCATCTTGGTACAACTTGATATCAACCTTCACTTACATTTTAAATAGGGACTGTTACACAAAAATATCGTCACCATGATTATTTGCAGTCAGTATGAGTCTATCATCATTTATACTAGCCTCCTAAGCAAGTCTCAGACCTTATCCCTTCATGTCAAGCTTTGCAAATGAGAGAAAGACATTGAAAATCAATATTACTTTGGTTCCGCACTTTCTCCTACTTTTACCTGCGGACCCGCACCCTTTGTTCAAAATACCTGCGTACCTACACGCTCTGTCTATAAAGGGGTGGGTGCGTACCCCTGTAAAAGTAAAAAAGGCACAAGTTTATCCTAAAAAACTCACTTTGGGTTAATTCTAGATGTTTCTAGAAGAATTTTGACGTGGATTGTTCGCTCCAAAGTGGTTCATGCATCCCAAAAGAGAAGGAGCTAATCCCTTGATAGGAGGAGCTATCTCTTTGAAGGGCGGATTTATCCCTTTGAAGGAGGACCTAGTAACTTCCCTCCATTACACTATAAATTAAGGCATTGGGTTAGTTGCTAGGGAGGTTAGAAGCTTAAAATTTTGAGGGTAAATGCTGATGGAATTGGGACTTCCTAGTTAAACTTGAGAGGAGAGATCGCATACATTTTGGTTTCATTGGGAAGTGAGTGAAGCTTGTCAAAGTAGAGGAGACTTCTTGTCGGATCCTGGGAGGAGCTTGTACAGCATCAAGGCACAGGTTGTAAAGTTCTTCTTCATTTGAATTAATACAATCAGATTCATTTTTCTCAACAAATTGTTTTATGGTTTGTTTCATAATCTCCTTGATCATTATGATGAATATGCTTTATGATATTGGCTTTTCAGGTGCTATGTAATTGTTTGCTTGTTTGTGTTTACAGAATTATACTTCAAGGAAGCTCATTTGGAGCGAGGGAGCGAGGCTTCCACAAACTTGCATTGGACCCAAGGTAGGCCTAAAACACTTGTGTGCCTTTGTTTTATTCGCATATTTAGAGAAAGATAGTTTTTGATTGGCTTGCTTGTCACTAGATATCAGTAGATACTAGGAAGGTCGATCTTGTCCGCAACCTCGACTCATTCCACGTGACAGGGACTATGAAGAGTTCATGACACATAAACTAGGTTGATCTTTTTCGGGTCATTTTTTTAGCTAGTTCTCTATTTCTTCTTGATCTCTTGATCTCTCCTCTTATTTGACCTCTGTGTTAGAATCCCCATCTTCTCCAAATAGCCTAAAGTTATTTCTTAGGGACAAAGTGAGGAGATTCACATTACGACTTATATATGCAACTTCTACTTCCAACTATGAAAACCTCTCCTCTACAGGATCAAGAGGGTTATTCACAAATTTTTCGACCATGGTAAGTTTTACAACTTTTGTCTTAGCTAATATAGATCCCTACAAATCCCCACAATGTACCCAAAGAGACTTGCTCTAATACCAATATGATCTATAAACTGTTGTGGATATTCCATTGGATAGTTTGTCACAAAAAACCTAATAAAACTATTTTTAAAAGCCAAACTATATAATATTAGGGTTTTATTTCTATTTATATTTATAGATATGTAGATTATTATTAATTGTGTATGCTAGCAAAATCAAATTATGCATAAAATAAAGAACAACTAAATAGAAACTCACAAACCATAATTTGACACAAGATATAACCTAAGAAACTCTTTCAGGAAAAAACCTAGCTGGCAGGTGAGGTTATTATGCTCTCTTTCTTTAAATGTAAAATGGTTGGAAGTATAAAAAAAATAAGGCCCATGACCCATGGGATACTTCAATGCATAAATCCTCTCTTTATGCTCTATCTCATATCCCTCTCGTCTACTTTTGCTCATCTATGGAACAAAAGCATATAAAAAGAATGGAACCCCTTTTCCTCCTGGTGGCCTGATTCTAACATAGTCTGATGTCTTACTAGTGGTTAGGTTTGACTCCTTAAACTACTAATCCAAGTTAAAATATGGACTCTTTAAGAGTCTTCTTGATCACAATCAAATGGATAGACTTATTTCCATGAATAATGGGGGCTAACATGACATCTTCTCGAATCATGGGGGTAAAAAAAAGAAGGTCAAGCACTTCAGAGTGTCATAACTTTTGCATGCGAACTCTGATTGAGGCAATTGTTACGTTGTTGGAAAGGTGTAACCACCCTACTTCCACATCTACCCAAGTAACCGACCAACTAGGGTAAACAAGCGATGCGAGATTCCACTATTAATGGATCCAACCTCCTTAGTGACCTTAAGGAAATGGAATTGATGAAACACATCAACCATACCTTCCACATCAACAACAACACCCCCAGGAGACATCTCAGCCACTCAGACATCCTACCCTTGGGGTCCACTTATCTTTTAGATCTCTTAACCTATATATGCTCTCATGCTATGGGCATGCCAGCATCCAGGGACCTTTGGACGCTCTCATAGGCCTGCAAGCCAACATCGAGGGACTTTTCCCAACAGACCTGTGCCAACGTTCACAGAATTCAAGGCACTTTCTAGCCCAGAATTCCGACCACTGCCCAAAACTTGTTATAACTTTCAAAATCCATCAAATACATGATGAAAAGACTATTAAACCAAAAATCAACCTCAAGACTACGCCTAACCATCCCCAACTGAGACTGAAATTCTGTCAACTACTTGACATCAATGCAACCTACAAGTATAGATATAAGACAGAGCATGAATGACTGAAAAATCTTATGAAACATGAAAATATGGATCACTACCTTCTCCCTTGAATTGTTATGACATCAATTAGGTCTTGCATCCATCATTTTAACAATTATATGTAAATACATGAAATCAACATGACATGAACTAGTTAATTAACCATGCTTATAACCAACATAAAACCATGTAAATAAAGGAGATATAACAACCATTAAATCCACATATAAACAAGTGCAAAGGCAAGAGAACTTAAATTTCATTAATCATAGGAAAATCCGACTAGGTTCGGGACTTCCACGTACCAATTGACTGTAGACATGGTTGAACTAAATCTTTCTTTCAGTCAGTCACCCCCATGCCATATTCCAAGAATGAATGTGGGATATCATGGATAAACCAATCCAAAAACACCCAAGGGAATCTAGAGGTTAAACCACCTCCTACCTCACCAAACTGTGATCACACCAAAATTGGTGCTCTGATCAAAACCGAACAGAACTTGGAATTCCATCCGAAATCCATCACTATCCTTGAGGAAATTTCTATCTCCTTGTCTCTCAAGCTTTATCGCAATCCAATCCTGCATCACTAGTCCATAAACCAAGAACAGTCTCTTAGGATTTACCGCAATCCAAACCATGAATCACTAGGCCCTAAACCAAGACTTCTCCATCAGGGTTTACCTTTTATCCCGCCAAAACTAATCAAGGGATTCCTAGGCCTTTGGGAATGAACCTTGAGACCACCTCTGCCTAGGATTCTGAAATCCATCCAACAAACCAAAGCTCAAAATTCAGATAAACATCCCAACATACCATGGCATTTGGAAAAAGGCAAGGCTAGGCTAAAAACCGTTGTCATAACCTGGAAAAACCATGCCATTGAAAACAAGAGAATCATACACCAACATGCAAAGCCATACATGTCAAAACCAGCTAGGAAATCACACATGAAATATGTTACCAGCAAGTATTCATGTCGAATCTTCCTGATCCCACTCTTCCTTCCTTGATCCTTGATTTCCTTGATTTCCTTTTTCTTTCTTTTCCTTCCTTGATCCAAGGCTAGAGTGCTCTAAGAAAACTATAAGTGACCAAGAGTGAGAGAAAGAGAGAGAATAATGAGAGAGCTCCAAAGTTTGAACTGACAAAAGGTTACCAATTGATCCTCAAAATCCTTTTTATTAATGAGGCCTCTAATTTCTTCATTTTCCATTATTTTCCTTCAATTTCCTCCTCAGATGCAAAATGTGACATTTCACCTTACGTTTCTCCTAATTTCCTTTATTTTCATGAATAAATGTGCCAAAAATTCCTTTTTTCCTTTTAATTCCTTTTCCTTTGCAAATTTCCTTAGCCATAAATACATGTAGTGATGCCCTCTAGGGTATCTTTGCATAACATTCAACTTGGAATAAGTGTCCCTTAATCATGGTCTTATTTTTCCTTTATTAACTTTTATTCCATGAAATTTTCACCAGGGTCGTTACAGAACCCTCCCCCTTGGGGAATACCATCATCGGTGTTAAATCACACCAAGACCTCAGCAAAACCACTGAAAAGAAAACATACTACCCATGGAGCTTTATAACTTAGCTCATTGCAGTATTTACAGTGAAATACTTGCTCAAAAGAAAAACATCATGGCAACATGACAAGATAACAACCACACTGCTTATTGGAGCTTTATAACTTAGCTCACGAAAATATTTACGTCCATATATATACATATACCAAAACATCATAAAAACATATGCCAAACATGTACCAAACATCAAACCAAAATTGCTTTGCCTCAAGCGACAAACAATAAAGGATACATGGCCCGCATCTGATCCGCCATCTCCCATGTAGCTTCTTCGGGTCCAAAGTGATTCCACTACACTTTAACTTGCTCTATGGCTATGTTCTTGAGCATGAGATGATTTCGTTGTAATATGCACTAAGGCTATGAATTGAACTCTCCTTCTTGCTCCACCTGCAATACAGACCAATCAATGACATGGATCAACTTCCTTTATATACCTCTTAAGCAATGAAAATTGGAAAACATCATGGACTTTCACTCTTGGAGGCAGTGCAATTCGATAGGACATTGTTCCAATCCTCTCAAGGATCTCAAAAGGCCCACAATACCATGGTGCCAACTTGGCACATGATCAAATGCTCAAAGAGATCTTCTTAGGCTTGATGTACAAATACACATGCTCCCCAACCTGAAACTCCTTGAACACCCTGTGCTGATCCACATAACTCTTCCATATATCCTGTGTTGCCTTTAGATTCTTCTTTATAACCTGTATTTCATGTTCCATGTCTGCCAACATATTTGGTCCAATAAGTATCCTATTCACTAGATCACTCTAGCTTATGGGAGTATTACTACTTCATCCATACAATGCCTCGAAAGGACTCATCTTCAATGAATTTTGAAAACTATTTCCATATGAAAACTCAACCAATGGAAGATAATCCTCTCATCTTCTCTGCTGGTGCATCACGTACATCCTTTGTATATCCTCCAAGATCCTGTTGACCCTCTCTGTTTTTCCATCTATCTGCGGATCATAAGTTGTGCTGAAGGGAAACTTTGTACCCAAACCTGCAAATAACTCCTTCTATAACTTGGAAGTGAACTCCGCATCTTGATACGACACAATCTTCTTCAGAACACCATGTAATCTCAAAATCTCTCTGATGAAAACCTATGCTACCACACTAGTTGAATATGTAGTCTTCACTAGAATGAAATGAGATACCTTTCTCAACCTGTCGACCACAACCATAATAGGATCATGTTGCATCACTATCCTCTAAAGACCTATAATGAAATCCAAGGAAATGACCTCCCATTTCCATTCTAGAATTGTTATAGGCTATAATAGACCACCTAGATGCTTACATTCTACCTTGACCTGCTAAAAATTTAAACATCAAGCCATGAACTCTACCACTTCCCTCTTCAGATTCATCCAATAGTAGAACTTCTTCACTACCGTCAATGTCTTTTGATATCCTGGGTGACCCGAGTAGGGCTTGATGTGAAACTCACTCAAGATAAGCTTCTTGAGCTCACTACAATTCGACACATAGATCCTATCCCTAAATATCACCAAACCATCTGTCCTGAGAGGATAGTCTTCATCCTGATCATGTGTACCTATACCTACACATGTACTTGTACCTACACCCACACCTATACATGTACCTATACCTTCACTTGTACCTGTACTATGTTGTAACCTATGCATGATCTCCATGTACTTGTCATCCCACTGTCGTGCCTACAAGATCTTATCATGTAACTTTGTCCCATAAGAGCTCATAAATGTTATATGGTTTACCTGTACCTTCCTGTTAAGAGAAGTTGCAACCCAATTCTCCTTTCTCTTGATGTATCTGATCTCGAAGTCGAAATCATTGAGGGTGGACAACCATCCAGCTTTCCTACAATTTAGCTTTGGTTGGTCAAACAAATACCTCAACCCATTGTGATCGCTCATCAATACAAACCTCCTGCCAAGAATATAGTGCCTCCACATCTTCGATGCATGTATGATTGCTGCTAGCTCAAGATCATGCATCAAATAGTTCTTCTCATGCTCATTTAGTTTTCATGACTCATAGCACACTACATGTCCTTCTTGCATGAGAAATTCACGAAGTCCTCTCTGCAAGCATCTGTACACACTACAAACTCCTTGTCCAGACCTGCAATCTTTAACACTGGTAAATGTGTCAACAACTTCTTGAGCTACACAAAATTAGCTACACATTCTTCTGTCCATTCAAACTTCTTACCTTTCCTTTGCAATGATGTGATAGGATATGCAATGTGTGAGAAGTTCTTGATGAACTCCTTGTAGTAACCTTCCATTCCCATAAATGATCTCATCCCATCTAGATTATTAGGTGCTACCCACTCCATGATGGCCCTTATCTTTTCTAGATCTACTATTATGCCTTCCTTGGAGACAAAATGTCCTAAGTAATGTACCTCAATCTAAAAGAAGTTGCACTTTCTAAGGTTAACATAAAACAAATTCTCTCTTAGAAATCTCGACACTGCTGCTAAATGCTCGACATGTTCTTCCTCATTTTTAGAATATACCAGTATTTCATCAATGAATACAATAACAAACTTGTCCAGATAGGGATGCAACACACTATCTATCAAACACAAAAATGTAGCTAGAGCATTATTCAAACCGAAGGGAACTACAACAAACTCATAATTCCCATATCTGGTCCTAAATGTAGTCTCAAAGATATCCTCTTCCTTGATGCATACTTGATGGTGTCCCAATCTCAAGTCGATCTTGGAGAACATTATTTCTCCCTTCAACTGATCAAACAAATCATCAATCTTAATCTTTACCTTGTTTAGTTTTCTGTAGTCAGTGCACAATCTGAGAGTACCATCTTTGTTCTTTACGAACAACATTGGTGCACCCTAAGGCAATACACTTGGTCTAATGTATCCATTGTCAATCATCTTCTTTAACTGCAACTTCAACTCTACCAACTCAGGTGTGCTCATCCTATAAGTTGCCTTTGATGCCGGAGCTGCCCCTAGCACCAACTCAATAGAAAAGTATACCTATATGTGAGGTGGAAACTCTGTAATGTCCTCAGGAAATACATCCTGAAATTATTGTA
Organism: Pinus taeda; assembly: GCA_000404065.3. Classification (NCBI taxonomy): domain Eukaryota; kingdom Viridiplantae; phylum Streptophyta; class Pinopsida; order Pinales; family Pinaceae; genus Pinus; species Pinus taeda. Next base: position 18,477 of record APFE031700850.1, on the reverse strand, counting down.
GAAAAGGATGTCTGCTCAAAACGTTTGCATCCCCAATTTCCTTACCTTTTTCATTAGAAATGTGTACTGCAAAAATCACACAACCTTTTCTGCAACTACACTTAGCTTGCATAGCGGTAATCGTCCTCACTGATGTAGGCTTCTTCTTGCCCTGCAAAGTTCTCGTTCCCCCACTATCATCCACACACTTAATGCCCTTGTCGAAGGAATCCATTGGTCCTATGAAGGTACATCCAATCCATACCCAAAAGAATAATATAGGAACCCAATGACAGTACATTCAAATGTGTTTTTGAAGGCATACCATTTAACTCAAATGCAAAAGCTCTTACCCAATGGTGAACTCGCTTCTTTGTACTTGTAGCCAATTGCACCAACCAAGATTATGCATGCACTTATTTTCTCAAACCACACTTATCCACCAGGTCAGGATTAATATAACTAGAGTTAGATTCAGGGTCAATCAAAATAGAAACAACTTGATCACAAAGCTTACCGGGCATCTCAATGATAGATGCATGATGATCTGCCTACATGTTGTCCACAATTGCATAGACACGAGAAATGCTATGACCAACATCACCAACTGTATGCACCTCTTGATTACTGTAGATCTGGGGTCTACCACCACTTTGATACTATGGACAATCCCTCTTACAATGATCCTTACCACATATCCAACACTGTAATGGTTCCCTAGCACCACCTCTAGATTGCTTCTCTCCATGTCCTTCCTTAGTTTTATTGAATCTCTTGTAAGGAACTACATTTTCTTTCTCACTTGCATCTTGAGGTCTTCCTCGCTTTGCTGGCCATTTTCATTTATCTTTCTCATTTCCTTTCAAGTCATGCTTAGGCTCAACTTTGTGCTTCGACTACTCATAACAATGTTTCAACTTTCAGATGGCCTCCTCCAATGATCTAAGCTCATCGAACTCAATCCAGTCTCTATATGCTACTGACAGTCCACTGATGAATCTCTGAACCTTAGTCTTCTCCTCCTTTAGGTAAGGCGCATATCTCAACAGCTCCATGAACCTGCTAATATACTTATCAGTTGTCATGGAACCCATTTGCAACTCATAAAACTCCTTAGCTCTGTCATCAAATTATCTTTCTGACAAATAATTCTTCTTAAATAGCCTCTCAAAATCATTCCAAGTCAAATCTTCCTCATGTATACCTTTAACATTCTTCACATCATCCCACCAAATATTTGCTTTACCTTTGAGACGGAAAGTGACTATCTTTTCTTTCATGTTTTCTGAATTATCATGTAACCTGAAGAAATTCTTCATACTAAGAAACCATGCCTCTACATCCTATGATTTCTTCACCTCCCCATCAAAGGTAGGTGGCTTTTTTTATTAAAGTCATCCGACAAGTATCGCCTATCACTCTTCCTGTAAGGATGATAATGATGATGATCTTGATGCATGTCCGAACTATAACTAGAATAGTACATATGTCCATCACCTATCCTATTCGGAGTGTGCAATAACCTGCCATCTCTGATTGTGTCGTCTCTATCTGACTTGTGACCACCATAAGACCTACTGCTATATGCCCCATTGTTTTTGTCTTCCTACTCATGGTTGATCCAAAGTGGTCCCTATAGCTGCAATTCTAACAAACTATGAAGTAGTATTACATTAACCTCTACTTCTTTCTCTTGTGCCTACATGATTTTGTCATTGTCTGCCTTACAACTCTTTATTTTTTCCTTCAAGCTTCTCAATGTATCTGCCAAATTAGAAGAGATCCCAACACCACGTTTCTCATCCGATTCATAGGGAGAGTCTTTTTATTCTACCATATTGCTAGCCATTTGATCTCTTTCCTGCAAGGCATACTATGTCAGCTAAACCAAATCACAATAAATGAACATACCTTAGCATAGTTTGGGGAGGATATCTCATCTACAAGATCATCAAATCAACATGATACATGTATAACATAATCATAACAACGTATAGACATATGATACATAAGCACATAACCATGCAGCGATAATTCTAGCTAGAGTCCAGTCATCAATGCATGACCATATCAACTACACACATACCATGACTACATGCATGGAAAAAACAACCATAACACCACTGTATACTTGATCACATTCAAATATTAACATGCATAAGAAATGTGTAATTGACCACACACATGCATGAATGCATATGATCAAGCATGAACGATGATACTTGTACAAAAACTACAAAAATGATACATGTAACCAAGCATGCAAGAATGTAACCAAACATACTAGAATGACACATAAGCAACATATAACAACATGTAACTAGTTATACACTCATGACAACATGATTCACACAATGACATCCTTATTCCCATGGAAACATCACTACGATGATGACCAACACCATGCATATGAAACAAGCACATAGACCACAAGGATGACTAACACATGTACAACCACCATCAATGTATGAAAAACACATTCACCCAAGGAGAGCACAACCATGATCTAATACTAATATGTAACCGCCCTCCTCCCACATCTACCCAAGTAACTGGTCAACTGGTGTAAACATGTGACGAGAGAGGCCACTATGAAGAGATTCAACCTCCTTGGTGACCTTAAGGAAATGGAACCGACAAAACACATCAACCATACCTTCCACATCAGTCACAACATCCCTAGGAGACATCTTAACCATTCAAACATCCTTCCCCTGGGTCCCATTGATCCTTTAGATCTCTTGACCTTTGGACGCTCTCATGTTATGGGCATGCCAATGTCCAGGGACCTCTAGAGGCTCTCACAAGAATGCAAGCTAGCATCTAGGGACATTTCTTAGTAGACATGCGCCAATGTCCACAAAATTTAAGGCACTTTTCTAGCCCAAAATTCCAGCAACTAACCAGAACTAAGTTATAATTTTCAATACTGGTAAAATGCATGATGACAAGACTAATAAACCAAAAATCAACCTCAAGACTAGGTCTAACCATCCCCAACCGGGACAGACATTCTTTCAAACACTTGGCATCAATGCAACCTACAGTTCTAGGATACAAGATAGAGCATGAATGACAGAGAATCTTATGAAACATGACAAGAAGGATCAACACCTTCTCCCTTGAACTGTTATGACATCAATTAGGTATTGCATCCATCATTTTAACAATTATAAGTAAATACATGAAATGACCATGACATGAACCAGTCAATTAACCATGCTTATAACCAACATAAAACCACGTAAATAATAGAGATATGACAACCATTAAATCCACATATAAACAAGTACAAAAGCAATAGAAATTAGCTTTCATTAATCATAGGCAAATCTAACCAGATTTGGGACTTCCACATACCACCCAACTGTAGACATGGCTGAACCAAATCTTTCTTTCAGCCAGTCACCCCCGTGATATATTCTAAGCATGAATCTGGTATATCGTGGATAAAACAATCCAAAAACAACCAAGGGAATCCAGGGTTTAAACCACCTCCACCCTCACCAAACTATGATCACACCAAAATCGGTGCTCCGATCTCAATTGAAATGAGCTTGGAATGCCATCTGGAATCCATCACTATCCTTGACGAATTTTTTGTCTCCTTGTCTCTCATTCTTTACTGCAATCCAATCCAAGATCACTATGTCCTAAACTGAGTCTAGTCTCTCAAGATTTACCGCAATCCAAACCTGGATCACTAGGCCCTAAACCAAGACATCTCCCTCAGTATTTCCAATGTATCCCACCAAAACCGGTCAAGGGATTCCTAGGCCTTTGGGAATGAAATTTGAGACCACCTCCACCCCAAATTCTGAAATCCATCCGACAAACCAAAGCTTAAAACCAAGATAAACATCCCAACATACTATGACAATTGGAAAAAGGAAAGGCTATGCTAAAAACCACTGTCATAACCAAGCAAAACCATGCCGCTGACAACAAGAGAACCATACATCAACATGCAAATCCATAAATGTCAAAAATAGCTAGGAAATCACACATGCAATATGTTACTTGCAATTATTCCTACTAAAGCTGCATGATCCTATTCTTCCTTCCTTGATCCAAAGCTAGAGTGCTCCAAGGAAAATCTAAGTGACCAAGAGTGAGAGAGAGAGAGAGTAATAAGAGAGCTCCAAAGTTGAACTGACAAAAGGTTACCAACTGATCCTCGAAAGCCTTTTTATTAATGAGGCCTCCAATTTTTTTCATTTTCCATTATTTTCCTTCAATTTCCTCCTCACATGCAACCTGTGACCTTTCACCTTACTTTTCTCCTAATTTCCTTTATTTCATAAATAAATGTGCCAAAAATACCTTTTTTCCTTTTAATGCCTTTGCCAGTTTCCTTAGCCATAAACACATCTAATGATGCCCACTAGGGTATATTTGCCCAACATTCAACTTGGAATAAGTGTCCCTTAACCATGGTCTTATTTTTCCTTTATTAACTTTTATTACATGAAATTTTCACGAGGGTTGTTACAAAATATCTCTATGTAGAATGTGAAAAGAAGGTGTTTCACTAAAGTAATAAAGTTTTACCCCCAAAAAACATCGTTTAATGCCTCAAAATTATCCTAGAAGGTTTCAAAAACCAATTTGTCAAACTGGGTCCGTCGGTAAAAATGGTCCTATGAGCTTATTCTTCCATTTTTTCCACTTTGTAATCATCAAGATGGATGACAAACAATATAATGATCCAAACCAGATCATTTTACTTAAAATATTTGTTTGATTATTTTTCATGTTCGCTTACACTTGCTTATGTTATATCAAACTTGATTTTATGTCACCTTAGGGTGCAGTTACTATTGAACATGCACCCTAAAGTGTGAATACAATCGTTAACTATTGATGACTCAGTTATACTCCTTATTCAATTTCAAGTAGGTCACAAATGATTTTTGACTTGAAAAACACTTTCTTGCAAGTTACACAAGATTGATAAGAAATTGATGTTGATGTGGATGTGGATGATTGTCAATTTGATTAATTGAATATGCATGGTAGTTTCTTGACTATTTATATTGGATGATGCTTGAATGACATTAGTTATGCTTGAACTTCATGTGGTTTGCATTAAATGCTAAATTTCAATTTTGTTGAAACTAAACACAAAACATGATATTGCAATCAAAAAAAATTTCACCATTGGACACAATGACAAACATCCTTAAATCCCTTATTCAATTTCGGATGAATCTATAACACAAATCAACAAACTTCAGTTTTATTAAGAATATTGTTATTACCATAACAATTCACAAATATATTTGAAAGTCATCAAGATCTTCATCAACCTACAAAATGTGTTATCCCAAAATCTTCCAAAAATGTGCCATCTCATACTCCCATCTTGAACATAAAAAACTTCAATTTTGTTAAGAATATTGTTCTTACCATAAAAATTCACAAATAGATTTTAAAATCATCAAAATCTTCATCAACCTACTAAATTTGTTGTCCCAAAATATTCCATTAATGTGCCAACTCATGCTCCCATATTGAACAAAAAAAAACACTTATGGCTCTCACCATACAATTAAAAATATTCTTCACTTATTCTTGTGCAACATTTAATAATTCACATAAAGAATAATAACACTCTACCAAAATTTATCATTACTAAAATATGGAATTTGAATATGTGGCATTAAACTTGATTTTTGTATTAATGAAAAGCAATAGAATACATAAAATGGAGGTTCACCTCAAACATATCATTCTCTTTCTTTAGATGTAAGTGTCGTTGTTTAATATGTGTGCACAAATGGGACAGATTCTCACCAAAATATTGGATCTTTCCTCATATACTATGAGCCTACAATAGATTATCAACATTGTACTACTATGTTGCAAGCCATGAACTGATTGAATTCAGATGTAAAGGTTGGAAACACAAATTGGAAATGAATTCAATTGTATATTATAATGATGATGAGAATTATGTACATATTATACATATATATACAATAGGTAAATCGTTGATTTAGTTTCCTGGGTTTCTTGGATGAGTAATAACATTCCACCAGACCCTGATGGGTTAGGTGCTTAACATTCCCCCCCTTAATCCGAAGGGGTGTATATAAGAGCCCAAGATGAGAGCTAAAATGAAAAAATGCAAGATCAATTCTCTAAAATGGTGGTTTTTAAGAGAAAACCATAAACGATACAAAAAGGTGGGAGAACTCAAGGTCTCCATTAGTGGTGGTTTGAAGCTAACCACCAACTCTGTAACTATCAAAGTAGTTCTTGAACAAACCAGATTTGGAACATTTCTTAATCTGGCATCTTCTGCTATTGGAAGTGCTCCCTTCAAATTGTGAAGCAGAGATTGAAGTAACTTTGCAGGTGGTCTTTTATGGTTTACTTATACCTTCTTTCTAAGAGCATCTGCAACCCAATTCTCCTTTCCTTTGATGTATCTTATCTCAAAGTCGAAATCATTGAGGGTGGCCAACCATCTAGCTTGCATGGCATTTAGATTCGGTTGGTCAAACAAATACCTCAACCCACTATTATCGCTCATCAATACAAACATCCTGCCAAGAAGATAGTGCCTCCACATCTTTGATTCATGTATGATCAGTGTTAGCTCAAGATCATGCATCAAATAGTTCTGCTCATGCTCATTTAGTTTCCGCACTCATAGCACACTACATGAACTTCTTTCATGAGAAATCCACGAATTCCTCTCTTGCAAGAATCTGTAAACACTACAAACTCCTTGTCCAGACCTGCAATCTTTAACACTGGTGCATGCGTCAACAACTTCTTGAGCTACTCAAAACTAGCTACACATTCTTATGCCTATTCAAACTTCTTACCTTTCCTCTGCAATGATGTGATAGGATATGCAATGCGTGAGAAGTTCCTGATGAACCTCCCATAGTAACCTTCCATTCCCATAAATGATCTCACCCTATCCACATTCTTAGGTGCTGCCCACTCCATGATGGCCCTTATCTTTTCTAGATCTACTGCTATGCCTTCCTTGAAGACAACATTCCCCAGGTAATGTACCTCAGTCTGAAAGAAGTTGCACTTGCTAAGCTTAATATAAAACAAATTCTCTCTTATCACTCTCAACAATGTTGCTAAATGCTTGACATGTTCTTCCTCATTTTTAGAATATACCAGTATGTCATCAATGAATAAAATAACAAACTTGTTCAAATATAGGGATGCAACACACTATTCATCAAACACAGAAATGTAGCTGAAGCATTATTCAAACTGAATGGAACTACAACAAACTCATAATACCCATACTTGGTCCTGAACGTAGCATTGAAGATACCCTCTTCCTTGATGTGTACTTGATGGTATCCTGATATCAAGTCGATCTTAGAGAACACAACTGCTCCCTTCAACTGATCAAACAAATCATCAATCCTCGGTAATTGGTATATGTTCTTATTCTTTACCTTGTTCAGTTGCCTGTAGTCAATGCACAATATGAGAGTACCATCTTTCTTCTTTACAAACAACACTGGTGCACCCTAATGCGATACACTTGGCCTAATGTATCCCTTGTCAATCGTCTTCGTTAACTGCAACTTCAACTCTGCCAACTCAGGTGTGCTCATTCGCTAAGGTGCCTTTGATGCTGGAGCTTACCTTAGCACCAACTCAATAGAAATGTCTACCTCTTTATGAGGTGGAAACTCTATAATGTCCTCAGGAAATACATCCTCAAATTGTTGTAGAACTCGGTATCTTCTCAAAATGTCTACATCCCCAACTTCCTTACCTTTGTCATTAGAAATGTGTACTGCAAAAATAACACAACCTTTTCTACAACTGCGCTTAGCTTGCATAGTGGTAATCATCCTCATTGATGTAGCCTTCTTCTTGCCCTGCAAAGTTCTTGTTCCCCCACTATAATCCACATACTCAATGGCCTTGTCGAAGGAATCCAATTTGGTCCTGTGAAGGTACATCCAATCCATACCCAAAAGAATACTATTGGAACCCAATGGAAGTACATTCAAATGTGTTTTTGAAGGCATACCATTTAACTCAAAAGCACAAGCTCTCACCCAATGGTGAACTCTTTTCTTTGTACTTGTAGCCAACTGCACCAACCAAGATTCTCCATGCTCTTCTTTTCTCAAACCACACTCATCCACCAAGTCAGGATTAATATAACTAGAGTTAGATCCAGGATCAATCAAAATAGAAACAACTTGATCACAAAGCTTACCGTCCATTTCAATGATATATGCATGATGATCTGCTTACATGTTGTCCACAACTACATAGATACGCGAAATACTATGACCAACATCACCAACTGTATGCACCTCCTGAGCACTGTAGATCTAGGGTCTACCACCACTTTGATACTGCAGACAATCCCTCTTACGGTGATCCTTACCACATATCCAACATTGAAATGGTTCCCTAGCACCACCTCTAACTTGCTTCTCTCCATGTCCTTCCTCAGTTCTATTGAACCTCTTGTAAGGAACTACATTTTATTTCTCACTTGCATCTTGAGGGTCTTCCTCACTTTTGTGGCCATTTTATTTTAGCTTTTTCATTTCCTTTCAAGTCATGCTTAGGCTCAACTTTGTGCTTCGACTGATCATAAAAATGTTTCAAATTTCGAATGGCCTCCTCCAACAATCTAAGCTCATTAAACTCAATCTAGTCTTTGTATGCTACTGGCAGTCCATTGATGAATCTTTGAACCTTAGCCTTCTCCTCCTTGAGGTAAGGCACATATCTCAACAGCTCCAAGAACTTGCTAGTAGACTCATCATCTGTCATGGAACCCATCTGCAACTCATAAAACTCCTTAGCTCTGTCATCAAATTATCTTTCTGACAAATACTTCTTCTTAAATAGCCTCTCAAAATCATGCCAAGTCAAATATTCCTCATGTATACCTTTAACATGCTTCACATCGTCCCAACAAATATCTACTTTACCTTTGAGACGGAAAGTGGCTATCTTTTCTTTCATGTTTTCTGAATAATCATGTAACCTGAAGAAATTCCTCATACTAAGAAACCATGCCTCTGCATCCTGTGATTTCTTCATCTCTCCATCAAAGGTAGGTGGATTTTTTTTCTTAAAATAATCCGACAAGTATCCTCTATCACTCCTCTTGTAAGGATGATAATGATGACGATCATGATGCATGTCCGAACTAGAACTAGAATAGTACATATGTCCATCACCTATCCTATTCAGAGTGTGCAACAACCTGACATCTCTGATCGTGTCATCTCTATCTAACCTGTGACCACCATAAGACATGTTGCCATATGCCCCATTGTTTTTGTCTTCCTACTCATGGCTGATCCAAAGTGGTCCCTATTGCTGCAATTCTAACAAACTCTGAAGTAGTATTCATTAACATCTACTTCTTTCTCTCATGCCTGCATGATTTTGTCTTTGTATTCTTTATAACTCCTTATTTTTTCCTTCAAGCTTCTCAATGTATCTGCCAAATAAGAAGAGATCGTAACACCACATTGCTCATCCGATTCATAGGGAGAGTCTTTGCAGTCTACCAACTTGCTAGCCATTTGATCTCTTTCCTGCAAGGCATACTATTTCATCTAAACCAAATCACAATAAATGAACATACATTAGCATAGTTCGGGGAGGATATCTCATCTACAAGATCATCAAATCAACGTGTTACATGTATAACATAATCATAACATCACATAGACATATGGTACATAAGCACATAACCATGTAATCATTAGTCTAGATAGAGTCTAGTCTTCAATGCATGACCATATCAACTACACACAGACCATGACTACATGCATGGAAACAACAACCATAACACCACTATATACTTAACCACATGCAAACATTAACATGCATAAGAAATGCGTAATCGACCACACAAACACATGAATGCATATGGTCAAGCATGAACAATGATACTTGTAACCAAAACTACAAGAATGATACATGTAACAAAGAATGCAAGAGTGTAACCAAACATACGAGAATCACACATGTAAGCGACATATAACAACATCTAACTAGTCATACTCTCATGACAACATGCTTCACACAATGACATCCTTATTCCCATGGATACATCACTATGACGATGAGCAACACCATGCATATGAAACAAGAACATAGACCACAAGGATGACTAACACATGTGCTAGGCTAATTTATTAACACAAATTAACACAAGTATTTCATTATCAATCTAGGTTTGTGTTATCTCAAAATCAGGCCCTGGAAGGATGCAGACCAAGAAGACTTCAAGTAACTGTTTCAAACCAATCTTTTAGCTAAGGCTTAGCCTCCTTAGCCTGAGAGGGCTCTCTCAAAGGATTAAAGGTTTTTGATTATGATCAAGATGACTAACTCTTGTGAAACAAATAAAAATGAAAATGGTGGAAATAAAACTAACAAGTATCCATTGGGCTTATGGAGTCATATGTGATTTAGTATTCACAGTAGGGCTGGCTTTGCATAAAAGTCAAGGCATTCAAGTTTCAACATATGTAGAGCACACCAAACACATAGAAGGTAGTTTATGAGTATATGAAGGAAATTAGAACACTGTAAGCAATTTCTAAGTAATCAAATACTCATAATATTGTAGATAACATGAAAAGACAACAAAAGAAACTCATACATTGAACTCTCTATGATTCTTGAGAAGCACAAGCCAGTACTGTATTACCAAAAAAAAACAGTCTTTATATAAGCCAAATATCAGAGCTCTTTTGTTTTATAAATTTCCAACCCTTTGTACATTGCTCTTTCTCCTATTTATAGAATTCTTTTACAAGGCTGAGATTCCTCCTCCAACATGAGGGGAATTTGAATTCTACTTCTTATGACACCTATTCACACTTAAAACTAACTATTTAATACAAAGGACAGCTAACTAGGAGTCCTAGAGACCTAATACAACTAGGAGTGTAACTCCTTATTATGATTACAAAAACCTTATCTAAACATTTAAAACATTCTTTGACACCTAAAACTCCATGAAGTCAAATTTTATGGTGCTCATAACCTTCCATCTGGCCCTTGATGACTCATCCTTTTGTTGTTCCTAGAAACTAGGAGACTGTCCCTTGCTCTGTTCTGGCTGAAAAATGTATTTTGAAAACCTGAAGGATGATTTTTTGAACCAATCCGTGCTGAACAAAAACCTCTCTTGGTGTTTTGAAATACCTTTCCTACTACCCAAAATATGTCTTTGAAAAACAGGTGTTAAACAGGAAAAGTCTGTTTGTGAAAAACTGCACTTACAACAGTTTCATAGTGCAAGTTCAACCATAAATTCCTCCCACCTCAGAATGAATTGGAAGAAACTGAAAGAGGTTTTTGTATTTTAGTACGTTAGGAAGAAAAACCTCTTTCAGTTTTCCAAAATCTTCTTTCAGTTGCTCAAGAGACCTTTTGGAAATTGACTACTTAAAATAATTTTTCTGCTGAAAAAAGGCTGCTTCAGTGATTTCGTAGCGCAGAACTAGTTTTTTACACTGTCTGCGCTACGAAAACGTGGATTCATAGCAAGTTTCAAAACTTTTTCAAAATGGCTAAACACATGACTTTCAAAACATGATATGAGATCCATAAAGTGTAAAACAAGGTTGTTGAGCTTTATTTGATGATGGAAATGAGACTCTAACCCTATGACTTGGACTCTAAAAACCATAAAAGAGACTTAACCACCATCTAAAATTATGAATTAGGAACAAATGTAAAATGTAAACCTTGAAACAAGCTTGACACATGGAAATAATGTGTGATGTGGGACCAGTGATGGGCAAGAACGGAGTGTTGACCTTATTTGACCATACCAACAAGACTTTTTTATAGATCTTAGACACTAAAGCAACCATGGAAAGACTAGACCAAGACTAACACCAATCCTTTGGAATAGAACTGATGCTCTAAATTTAGAAATCATTTCTTGAGTGATAACAGTTTGTAAAACTTGGAGGCATGTCCAAAATTTATGAATATCAGATGTAGTCAAACTTAGAAGATAAAATATGAAGAACTAAGGAAATACATATTATAAATATAAATCTAATCAAATAATTTCTAATTCACTTCTGCAATATATGTGAGATGAAGTGGCTCCTAACTTAAGAGATCCATTTGTGTCCTTCTTCTACAATATTACTTGATTAATAGAAATAAAAAACCATTAATTGGCAACAGCTTAAGATGCATAAATAAATAAATAAAGAGGCTCCTAAATTAGGAGATCCTTGATATTCCTCATCACAAATCATTCATCGTTATGCTATTGTTAGAAAACTAGAACTTCATAAAATTACTGAAAGCAAAAAAAGATGAACTTTAGTTTTTATTCATTAATCCAATAGAAGGAGGGTTCAACTTGAACATTGTGTTGTCCCTTTATATCAAAATGATAAATAAACCAAGATTCATCATCAAACATAAATCATCACATATCAATTCAAGTAAGCAAATCTGAAGGAAAACAAGTAAACAAATTTGAAGCAACTAGTTCATGAAAATCAAGTTAGTTTAACAATGAAGTGTACTTAGCTTGGAGTGGGGGCCCTCCACCCTTGCTTTGCACAAATGAAGAGTTTATCAACTACTGCAAATTAAATCAATAATCCACAGCATTGAACAAAAAAATGAAAGTAGAACAGGTTCTTCAAATTAACTTCAAATATTCAAATGTCTCAACATAAAATTATACAAATTCTACATGCATAAGCCTTCAAAGTTTTGACTTAAATAGAAGATCATGAAACAAACTGATCTAAAGTATATATAACAACTATATCCATATCCTCCCGGATGCGGGTGACAGGTAAGAATTTATTGGAGCGGACGGCGGCATTCAATGCCAAGTGGCCATCGCTTCATGCCACTTGGGCCGAAGGCTCCCGAAGCCGTCCGGCCGGCATTAAAGACATGACCTCCACCGCAGACGCAAGGTTAAGAGGGAGTGGGTTTGGCTCGATGATCAGAGAGGGTCATTCTGCAGGAGAGCGAAGCTCTGGTTCTCTGCAACCAGGCTTCAACTTGGGAGTGTTAGTCGATTTCCGTCGTTGTATGGTGGCTCTGTGGGACAATGCGGGCCAGAGATTAACCAGCATCGTGTCTCTGAATGCTCCGGCTTCAAGCTTAGATTGTTGGGCCTGGTTAGCTTGTTGGGCCTGGTTCGAATTCTGTCCCGGCTCAATTCCTATGCTGGTTCGAATTCGGTCCTGGTTCAATTACGGTGTTGGTTCAATTTCACGGCGACCCCAGTGCAATCTTGTTGCAGCGATGTTCACAACATGCCGCGAGAACGACAGCGGGGTGCCTGTAGGCGGGGTGGCTCGCGAGGCAGAGCCAGATCTTTGGCCTCTGAACCTCATTCTTCAGAATCTTCGGAAGGAAATCGCCCGCCACGTTCCACAGAGCGCGGAAGAGGGCGAGGCAGAGGACGTTCTTTGGCATGCCCGTTCGGTGGGCATTCATCTACCCGGTTTAGACACACCTACATATTGGACAATGCCGTGTACTTTGTCTCTGTGCGCATTGAAAAATGTGAGCACCATGATTGGTCGGGCGACCCAGCAGCTCCTAGACCACCACCGCCTGCTCGGGGGCAGCAATCTCAGCCTGTGGACACCGAGGGTGTAGTGGCGAGGGACAACGCTGGCCCAAGTGGGGGAGGAACCGCACCGCACTCCGACTCCAGCGCTTCAGAATTCTCTGGCTGTCCGGTGGTGGAGGAACCAGATGGCAAATTCATCCCGCCTTCAGTGGAGGAGCCACCCAGCCCTTATACCTAAGCTTGCAGCGTGGACGTTCGGGGTCATGGCAGCGGGTCGATATCGTGAGTCAGTTTTGTCTATGTCCTTTTCCGTTTCAGAGTCTGTTATGCTTTATTCTGTCCTGGCTTCTAGCCTTAGCGTCTGTAATGGTTATGTCGGAATATAGGTCGGTCTTGTTCTGTAATTTCAGTGACGATATGCACCTTAACAGAATTGTAAGAGTCTGTAAACTCCTCCCCTGTGACAACAGGGAGAGGATGAGTCAGTTTTTTGCAGTTTTGAACACTGTCATAGCTCTTGTTTGGGGTCAGCGGATAGCTCTTCGGGCACAGTCTCAGTTTCACTGTCATCTTGTTCAGGTTGCCGACCCATGGCGGCAAATGTAACCCTCTGTACTCTTTTTGTATTATAATAGAAATAGTCCAATTTACACAAAAAAAAACTATATCCATATCCACCTATCCAAGTCGAATTCATCCAACCTATCACTAAAAATATGGAAAATCCCATGAAATCATAAAATTGCCCTATTTTCTAGGGATTTTTAGAATGACTGGTCATGTTTGACCAGCTTTTAGCGGGCCTGATTTAGCTTGGTTTGACTTAACCAATTGGAGTTAGTTTAGTCCTAGTTCTCACATTTTCCATAAATGTATCCAACTTGTGTCCAGGCGTCCTGCAGATATGACATCTATATAGCTATTACAGGATTTTTTTATTCTTTCCAAAAATTGCACTTGAAATTCAATTTTCATAAAAACTTCTATAAATTGCAAAACTAAATTTACATACCTGAATATACATAAAATACATCAAAATGAGGTGGATGTGATGGTAAATGGATGGAAAATATAGAAACTAAGTATTTTTTCTTAAGCAAAACTGGACAAAAAATGAGGGCCAACATCTCCCCCTTGCTGATTCACAGGCATATCCTCATGCTTGTTTCTTCCTCTTGGATATCCTAACCTCTGTTGTGAATCCTATGCCTAACCCTGATGCTTCCTGATGTGTTGTCTCTAATAGATAATCTATCCCCATGCTTTGTTCTTCCTGGTAAATAGTAGCTATGACCTTCTGTTTCTCATATTTGTTTTTCCACATATTTTTATCTTTAAGCCAATTGAATGTCTGTTTGCAAAGTATATCGTTCTTTCTCTTTAGTTTTCCTACCTCCTCATTTAGTTTTTCATTCTCCCTCACTAACTTTGTATTATTTTTCTTGCATGCTTTATTTTCTTTCTCCAAGTGCTTTTCCAGGATCTTGTTTATTTCTAGCTGATCTATCAATTCTTTGATTTTTCTGAAGTACAACCCTTTTTCTAGTTCCTGTGTATCTTTTGCAAATGATGTGGCTTCCACATTATCAAAATATAAGTCTTTTTCTAATGCTTCTTTCTCCAATCTTTCAATTATGTCTTCTACATGTTTATCTATAGAACATGTTTCTACAATCTGTACTTCTTGGTCCTTGCTACTTGTTTCTATTGGGCTCTTTCTCCTATGCCTGCTAGGAGTTGATATGAAGGATGTTTCTTTTTAAACCATAACAGTGTTGTTTTTCTTCTTAGACCTAGTTCTTGGATAAAGTGGTGAATTCATGATGACTCTGGTTTCCTAATTTGTTTTGTATTGTTCTTCTATGATTTGTTCTTCATGTTGGTTTTGGACTAAAAACTCTTTCCAGATTATACCCTGAGTTTTTACTTGATGATCTACAAGAAAGTCCCTGATGACAAACTTGAGCTTCTCTTGGTTTGTTCTCATTTCTCACTAACTCTATCATCTTAATGAGATTTTGGGAGAAGAAATATGGCAAGTTTATTTTGACTTCTCCCTTAATGTGTTGGAGCAACTTGACATGGTACAAATGTGCCAAACTATGTCCTCTATCACACGTGAAGAATTTTTGAATGATCAAAACTAACTCTCCCCATGGCTTGTTGAACCACTCCCTAGGTATGCCTTTAGTTATGTCAAAGGCTCCATACCTATTCTTCTCTAAGAAGAAAGTCCATGCTTTCTCCTTGAAGTGTAGACCTTTATGATAGTTTTCTCATGTCAATGGAAGATCTAATCCTTGGGAGATGTATTCTGGATTAAATGGAATGATTAAGTTTCCTACTATTGTTTGATCTTGGGTATAGTTATTTAAAAACTCCTTCATTATAATCTCACTGTGACCATGAAACCTTTGAAGAAAACTTATAAGCCTGCTTGATATAATTTTTCTACTATTTCCTTCTTCCACTGTTCAATCTGAAATTTCGGTTCTATTCTGGTGGTCATGTTTTATAAAAACCAATTGATATACCCTTCTATTGTCATTAACCTAATTTTAAAAAATAAAAATAACAACCATTCATGCATAAAGATCTTTTTGATTCAGTTAGTAGTAGGGCTTACCTTTCTCCTGATACTCTTTCGAAACAATAAAATCAGGCTTGTTTAATCTCTATCTCATTGCAACAATAAATCATTGTTCTTTTCAAAACATTACCCTTCGTAAATGAAAAACAAAAAAAAACATCCTGCTTATGCTTTGATGCAAAAACCATTCTCCGTTCTGTGCTTCTTTCACCAAAACTCTGCTCTATCCATATAAATGAAGTGCATATCATTCATTGTATTCTCTGTTTATAAGAAAAGAAATGGAAAATCGAAACTCTGTTTTGATTTGAAATTTTCTTTTATATAGAAAAAATCATACCATAGCTTCTCCTTTTGATTTTCATTTTTCTTATAACTTTCCTATGGTTATCAAACTCATTTATATGTCAAACTGAAGTCATTCCCTCATTCATTCTTTGTACAATTAAGGCCACTATTTGTGCAATCAATCCATTGTTTGTGCAATCAAGCTACAAATTTAACACTTTGTCCCATTAACCAATTTGGCGAAAACTTGTGTTTATGCAACCAGAATTCAACTTAACATTTTGTCTCCTCAACCAATATTCGGTGAAAACATGTGTTTATGCAATCAAATTTACAACTAAACACTTTGTTTCATCACTCAACTTTCAGTGAAAACATGTGTTTATGCAATCAAAACTACAACAAAACATTATGTTTCATCACTCAACTCGGCTAAAGCATTTACTTATGAAATCAAACTGAAATAACATTTTGTTTCATCATTCAATTTCGATGATTTCATGAGTAAACGTGGAGGACTTGAGTTGATTCATCTGTTTGCAATGGAATGTTGTGATTCTCTCTATGTCGTGGCTCAATCAACATGTGTTTCATAATGTTTGCCACTATTAAAATTAATTCAAAAAGCTTATTTCTTTACTGATGACAGACTTAATGAATGACAACTTAAAAAATAGTAAACAATGGTTGGAGCGATCTCTTATATCTTGGAGTCAAACTTTTGTTGCATTTAAAAATCCCGATATTTCCTCATCAAAACATCCGTTGCATTTATTGAGAGAAATTGAGTTTTGGTCTTACCTTCTTGCTCACGAGATCTTCCTTCGTTAACTCCGCTTGCTTTGTTATTTTTCTCAGCTTATCCCTCAATCTACACCGCTTTTTCTTCTTATCGCTCTAGTTTCCCACTGCTATATCTCTTACCTCTCCTCTCTCAGTTTGATTTCCTCTCTTTCCATGTTTTCTCTATCAAACCATTCACCTCAGGCTCTTGAATGTGTGATAATAACTTATGCAACACTTCATCGTTCTCCCTGAGCCTGCAAATGGCTGTGATGGTGGAGAGAAAGCGATTTTTACAGCATTTTGTGTGTAAAAAATCGCAGAGGTGTATTGTATGAGCTCTGGTTGAATGCAAAACTCACGGTGTTGTTTTTGTTGAAATGTTCACTGCTGTGTTTTTCAAATTTTGGTTGACTATTCATACATGATGTGTCCTATGACTGCTTCCCTTCATGGTTGTCCTTCATTTCTTCGTTGTTGTCCTCCATACCTACCCACAATGCTTACCTCCACATCTCAACTTTGATTACTTAACCTTTGACTGATGTATTACTCATTTCACTGTATAGTCTGCCTACCATACGTTTCATTTCCACCAGCTCGTATTGTTATTCCATTTCATTCTTATTCATGGTGCATTGTGATTTGATCACTACGCCTTTGAATTTCATTATAGTTTTATTGCATGGCCTTATGCCCGTTAACTGTCATGCTACCTCCTCTTTGTATCCATTTACCACGTCTTATACCTCCGAAACATTTTCATAATGTTTGTTTTCATTGCATGGTCATCACAATATTGTATTATGACAACCTTTACACTTCATAGCATCATTTCTATACGCTTGATTATAACTTGTCGAAATAAATTATTTCGATTTCCTTTACTTATATTATTTCATATTGCGCATATTTCAATATATGTATTTTAATTTTAAAATGACCATGTTTAGGTCATATTTAAAATTAAATTCATGATTGTGTATGATTTTGTAGGTTCTAGGGTCTCGACTATTGGACCCTCTATTTGATTTTCAAAATAAAAATACTTAGGGTTATGGAATATGAAATGAATATGGAATATGTGAATATATGAATATGAAATGAATATTTGATGTATGTTTATGGGATTAAATGTAGAATAATGAGTATGAATATATGAATAGGATAATATGATGAATATAATAATGAGGGTAGTGAAATGAATATGTAGGTAAAATATGCATGTCAAGTACTAACTTAATCTTAACAATCTCTAAAAAAATTTCTAAAAATTTTGAAATTTCAAGAG